>SZWC01013412.1:29969-41716 GCA_023375785.1 Penium margaritaceum | reverse complement strand
CACTGTGTTCCTGACCGGTGTGTTTCTGACCACTGCTTTTCTTACCACTGTGCTTCTGACCAGTATGTTTCTGACCACTGTGTTTCTTACCACTGTGATTCTGTCCACTAAGTTTGTGACCACTGTGTTTTTGACAAGTGTGTTTCTGACCAGCGTGTTTCAGACCATTGTGTTTCTGACCACTGTGTTTCTGACCACTGTGTTTCTGACCACTGTGTTTCTCACCAGTGTGCCTCTGACTAGTGTGTATCCGACCACTGTGTTTTTGACCAGTGTGTTTTTGACCACTCTGTCTCTGACCACTGTGTTTCGGACCATTGTGTTTCTGACCTTTGTGTTTTGGATCAGTGTGTTTCTGACCACTGTATCTTTGACCACTGTGTTTCTGACCACTGTATTTCTGACGACTGTGTTTCTGACCACTATGTTTCTGACAACCGTGTTTCTGACCACTGTGTTTCTGACCACTGTGTTTCTGACCACTGTGTTTCTGACCACTGTGTTTCTGACAAGTGTGTTTCTGACTACTGTGTTTCTGACTACTGTGTTTCTGTCCATTGTTTTTCTGACCACTGTGTTTCTGACCACTGTGTTTCTGACCACTGTGTTTCTGACCACTGTGTTTCTGACCACTGTGTTTCTGACAAGTGTGTTTCTGACTACTGTGTTTCTGACTACTGTGTTTCTGTCCATTGTTTTTCTAACCACTGTGTTTCTGACCACTGTGCTTCAAAGTAGTGTGTATCCGACCACTCTGTTTCTGACCGCTGTGTTTCTGACCACTGTGTTTTTGACCACTGTGTTTCTGACCACTGTGTTTCTGGCCAACGTGTTTCTGACTACTTTGTTTATGACCAATATGTTTGTGAAAAGTGTGTTTCTGACCAGTGTGTTTCTGACCACTGTGTTTTTTACCAATGTGTTTCTGACTAGTGTGCCTCTGACCTATGTGTTTATGACCAATGTATTTTTTACCACTGTGTTCTTGACCAATGTGTTTCTGACCACTGTGTTTTCAACCACTGTGTTTCTGACCAGTGTGTTTATGACCACTGTGTTACTGAACACTGTGTTTCTGACCACTGTGTGTCTAATCACTGTATTTCTTACCAGTATGTTTCTGACTATTGTGTTTCTGACCACTGTGTTTCTGACCAGTGTGTTTCTGACCATTGTGTTTCTGACCAGTGTGTTTCTGACCACTGTGTTTTTTACTAGTATGTTTCTGCTCAGTTTGTTTCTGACCAGTGTGCTTCTGACCACTGTGTTTCAGACCACTGTGTTTCTGACCATTGTGTATCTGACCAGTGTGTTTCTGACCACTGTGTTTCTGACCAGTGTGTTTCTGTCCAGTGTGTTTATGACCACTGTGTTTCTGGCCACTGTGTTTCTGACCATTGTGTTTCTGACCAGTGTGTTTCTGACCATGACTTTCTGACCACTGTGTTTCTGACTAGTGTGTTTGTGACCACTCTGTTTCTGACCACGGTGTTTCTGACCAATGTGTTTCTGACCACTCTGTTTCTGACCACTGTGTTTTTGACCATTGTGTTTCTGACCAGGGTGTTTCTGACCAGTGTGTTTCTGACCACTTTGTTTCTGACCACTGTGTTTCTGACTAGTGTGTTCCGGACCACTTCATTTCTGACCAGTGTGTTTCTGATCAGTGTGTTTATGACCATTGCGTTTCTGAACACTGTGTTTCTGATCACTGTGTTCGTCACCAGGGTGTTTCTGACCACATGGTGTCTGACCATTGTGTTTCTGACCACTGTGTTTCTGACCACTGTGTTTCTGACCAGTGTGTTTTTTACTAGTGTGTTTTCGACCAGTATGTTTATGACCACAGTGTTTCTGACCAGCGTGTTTCTGACCACTTTGTTTCTGACCAGTGTGTTTCTCACCAGTGTGTTTCTGACCACTCTGATTCTGACCACTGTGTTTCTGACCAGGGTGTTTCTGACCCGTGTGTTTCTGACCACTGTGATCATAACCACTGTGTTTCTGACTAGTGTGTTTCTGACCACTCCATTTCTGACCAGTGTGTTTCTGACCAGTGTGTTTCTGACCATCATGTTTCTGACCACTGTGTTTCTGATCACTGTGTTTGTGACCAGGGTGTTTCTGACCACAGTGTATCTGACCACTGTGTTTCTGACCACTGTGTTTCTGACCAGTGTGTTTCTTACCAGTGTGCTTCCGACCAGTCTGTTTATGACCACTGTGTTTCTGACCAGTGTGTTTCTGACCAGTGTGTTTCTGACCATTATGTTTCTGACCACTGTGTTTCTGATCACTGTGTTTGTGACCAGGGTGTTTCTGACCACAGTGTATCTGACCACTGTGTTTCTGACCACTGTGTTTCTGACTAGTGTGTTTCCGACCACTCTGTTTCTGACCACAGTGTTTCTGACCACTGTGTTTCTGACCTGTGCGTTTCTGACGACTGTCTTTCTGACCATTGCGTTTCTGACCATAGTGTTTCTGAACAGTGTGTTTCTGACCACTGTGTTTCTGACCACTGTGTTTCTGACCAGTGTGTTTCTGACCACGGTGTTTCTGACCACTGTGTTTCTGGCCAGTGTGTTTCTGACCACTATGTGTCTGACCAGTGTGTTTCTGACCAGTGCGTTTCTGACCATTGTGTTTCCGACCATTGTGTTTCTGACCACTGTGTTTCTGACCACTATGCTTCTGACCACGATGTTTCTGAAAAGTGTGTTTCTGACCACTGTTTTTCTGATCACTATGTTTCTGACCAGTGTGTTTCTGACGACAGCGTTTCTGACCACTGTGATTCTGACCATTGTGTTTATGACCATTGTGTTTCTGACAAGTGTGTTTTTGACTAGTGTGTTTCTGACCACTGTGTTTGTGACCACTGTGTTTCTCACTAGTGTACCTCTGACCAGTGTCTTTCATACCATTATGTTTCTGACCTGTGTGCTTCTGACCGCTGTGCTTCTGACCACTGTGCTTCTGACCATTGTGTTTCTGACCACTGTGTTTCCAATGTGTGTGTATCTGACAAATGCGTTTCTGACAACTAAGTTTCTCACCACCATGTGTTTTACCACCGTGTTTCTGACCACTATGTTTCTGACAACTGTGTTTCCGACCACTGTGTTTCTGATCAGTGTGTTTCTGACCAGTTCGTTTCTGACCACTGTGTTTATGACCACTCTGTTTCTGACCACTTTGTTTCTCACCAGTGTGTTTGTGACCAGTGTGTTCCTGACCAGTGTATTTCTGACCACTATGTTTCTGACCACTGTGTTTCTGATCCGTGTGTTTCTGACCAGTGTGTTTCTGACCACTGTGTGTCTAATCACTCTGTTTCGTACCAGTGTGTTTCTGACAAATGTGTTTCTGACCACTGTGTTTCTGACCAGTGTGTTTCTGACTATTGTGTTTCTGACCAGTGTGTTTCTGACCACTGCGTTTTTGACTTGTGTGTTTCTGACCAGTGTGTCTCTCACCAGCGTGTTTCTGACCACTGTGTTTCTAACCACTGCGTTCCTGACCACTGTGTTTCTGACCAGTGTGTTTCTGACCACTGTGTTTCTGACCAGTGTGTTTCTGACCAGTGTGTTTATGACCACTGTGTTTATGGCCACCGTGTTTCTGACCACTGTGTTTCTGACCAGTGTGTTTCTGACCAGTGTGTTTATGACCACTGTGTTTATGGCCACCGTGTTTCTGACCACTGTGTTTCTGACCAGTGTGTTTCTGACCATGTCTTTCGGACCAGTGTGTTTCTGACCACTGTGTTTCTGACTAGTGTGTTTGTGACCACTCTGTTTCTGACCACGGTGTTTCTGACCACTGTGTTTCTGATCACTGTTCTTCCGAGCACTGTGTTTCTCACCACTGTGTTTATGACCACTGTGTTTCTGACCAGTGTGTATCTGACCAGTATGTTTCTGACGGGTGTGTTTCTGACCACTGTGTTTCTGACCAGTGTGTATCTGACCAGTATGTTTCTGACGGGTGTGTTTCTGACCACTGTGTTTCTGATCACTCTGTTTCTGACCACTATGTTTCTGACCACTGTGTTTCTGACCAGTGTGTTTCTGACCATTGTGTTTCTCACAAGGGTGTGTCTGACCAGAGTGTTTCTGACCACTCTGTTTCTGACCACTGTGTTTCTTACTAGTGTGTTTCTGCCCACTTTATTTCTGACCAGTGTGTTTCTGACCAATGTGTTTCTGACCATTGCGTTTCTGACCTCTGTGTTTCTTATCACTGTGTTTGTAACCAGGGTGTTTATGACCACATGGTGTCTGACCACTGTGTTTCTGACCACCGTGTTTCTGACCAGTGTTTTTTTTACCAGTGTGTTATCGACCAGTGTGTTTATGACCACTGTGTTTCTGAGCAGTGTGTTTCTGACCATTTTGTCTCTGACCAGTGTGTTTGTCACCTGTGTGTTTCTGACCACTCTGTTTCCGACCACTGTGTTGCTGAGCAGGGTGTTTCTGACGCGTGTGTTCCTGACCACTGTGATTCTGACCACTGTGTTTCTGACTAGTGTGTTTCTGACCACTCCATTTCTGACCAGTATGTTTCTAACCAGTGTGTTTCTGACCATTATGTTTCTGACCACTGTGTGTCTGATCACTGTGTTTGTGACCAGGGTGTTTCTGACCACAGTGTGCCTGACCACTGTGTTTCTGACCTCTGTGTTTCTGACCGGTGTGTTCCTTGCCAGTGTGTTTCGGACCAGTGTGTTTATGACAACTGTGTTTCTGACCAGTGTGTTTCTGACCACTGTTTTTTTTACCAGTGTGTTTCTGATCAATGTGTTTCTGACCAGTGTGTTTCTGACCAGTTTGTTTCTGACCACTGGGTTTCTGACCACTGTGTTCTGACCATTGTGCTTCTGACCACTGTGTTTCTGACCAGTGTGTTTCTGACCATGGTGTTTCTGACCAGTGTGTTTCTGACCATGGTGTTTCTGACCAGTGTGTTTCTGACCATGGTGTTTCTGACCAGTGTGTTTCTGACCATGGTGTTTCTGACCAGTGTGTTTCTGACCATGGTGTTTCTGACCGCTGTGTTTCAGACCAGTGTGTTTCTGACCACTATGTTTCTGACCAGTGTGTTTCTGACCATTGTGTTTCTGACCATTGTGTTTCCGACCATTGTGTCTCTGACCACTGTGTTTCTGACCACTATGCTTCTGACCATGGTGTTTCTGAAAAGTGTGTTTCTGACAACTGTTTTTCTGATCACTATGTTTCTGACCAGTGTGTTTCTGACCACAGCCTTTCTGACCACTCTGATTCTGACCACTGTGTTTATGACCACTGTGTTTCTGACAAGTGTGTTTATGACCAGTGTGTTTCTGACCACTGTGTTTCTGACCACAAAGTTTCCTACCACTGTCTTTGACCAGTGTGTTTCTGACCACTGTGTTTGTGACCACTGTGTTTCTCACTAGTGTGCCTCTGACCAGTGCGTTTCTTACCACTGTGTTTCTGACCTGTGTGCTCCTCACCACTGTGTTTCTGACCACTGTGTATCTGACCATTGTGTTTCTGACCACTGTGTTTCCAATGTGTGTGTATCTGACAAATGCGTTTCTGACCACTACGTTTCTGACCATTGTGTGTTTTACCACCGTGTTTCTGACCACTATGTTTCTGACAACTGTGTTTCTGACCACTGTGTTTCTGACCAGTGTGTTTCTGATCAGTTTTTTTCTGACCACTGTGTTTGTGACCACTCTGTTTCTGACCACTGTGTTTCTCACCAGTGTGTTTGTGACCAGTGTGTTATTGACCAGTGTGTTTCTGACCACTGTGTTTCTGATCACGGTGTTTCTGATCCGTGTGTTTCTGACCAGTGTGTTCATGACCACTGTGTGTCTAATCACTGTGTTTCTTACCAGTGTGTTTCTGACTGGTGTGTTTCTGACCACTGTGTTTCTGACCACTGTGTTTCTGACTATTGTGTTTCTGTCCAGTGTGTTTCTGAGGTGTGTTTCTCTGACCAGTGTGTTTCTGACCACTGTGTTTCTGACCACTGCGTTCCTGACCACTGTGTTTCTGACCAGTGTGTTTCTGACCACTGTGTTTGTGACCATTGTATTTCTGACCAGTGTGTTAATGACCACTGTGTTTCTGGCCACTGTGTTTCTGACCACTGTGTTTCTGACAAATGTGGTTCTGACCAGTGTGTTTTTGACCATTGTGTTTCTGACCAGGGTGTTTCTGACCAGTGTGTTTCTGACCAGTGTGTTTCTGACCATGTCTTTCTGACCACTGTGTTTCTCACTAGTGTGTTTGTGACCACTCTGTTTCTGACCACGGTGTTTCTGACCACTGTGTTTCTGATCACTGTGTTTCTGACCACTGTGTTTCTGACAAATGTGGTTCTGACCAGTGTGTTTTTGACCATTGTGTTTCTGACCAGGGTGTTTC
The DNA here is from genome assembly GCA_023375785.1 of Penium margaritaceum. Lineage (NCBI taxonomy): Eukaryota > Viridiplantae > Streptophyta > Zygnematophyceae > Desmidiales > Peniaceae > Penium > Penium margaritaceum. The sequence goes on along the minus strand of SZWC01013412.1, from coordinate 35,291 downwards.
TGACCAGTGTGTTTCTGACCACTTTATTTCTGACAACTGTGTTTCTGACTAGTGTGTTTCTGACCACTCCATTTACGACCAGTGTGTTTCTGACCAGTGTGTTTCTGACCATTGCGTTTCTGACCACTGTGTTTCTGATCACTGTGTTTGTGACCAGGGTGTTTCTGACCACATTGTGTCTGACCACTGTGTTTCTAACCAGTGTGTTTCTGACCAGTGTGTTTTTTACCAGTGTGTTTTTGACCAGTATGTTTATGACCTATGTGTTTCTGACCAGTGTGTTTCTGACCACTTTGTTTCTAACCGGTGTGTTTCTCACCACTGTGTTTCTGACGACTGTGTTTCTGACCACTGTGTTTCTGACCAGGGTGTTTCTGACCTGTGTGATTCTGACCACTGTGATTCTGACCACTGTGTTTCTGACTAGTGTGTTTCTGACCACTCCATTTCTGACCAGTGTGTTTCTGACCAGTGTGTTTCTGACCATTATGTCTCTGACCACTGTGTTTCTGATCACTGTGTTTGTGACCAGGGTGTTTCTGACCACAGTGTGTCTGACCACTGTGTTTGTGACCACTGTGTTTCTGACCAGTGTGTTTCTTACCACTTTATTTCCGATCAGTGTGTATATGACCACTGTGCTTCTGACCAGTGTGTTTCTAACCACTGTGTTTTTGACAAGTGTGTTTCTGATCAATGTGTTTCTGACCAGTGTGTTTCTGACCACTGTGATTCTGACCACTGGGTTTCTGACCACTGTATTCTGACCATTGTGCTTCTGACCACTGTGTTTCTGACCAGTGTGGTACTGACCACTGTGTTTCTGACCACTGTGTTTATGACCAGTGTGTTTCTGACCACTGTGTTTCTGACCACTGTGTTTCTGACCAGTGTGTTTCCGACCACTCTGTTTCTGACAACAGTGTTTCTGACCACTGTGTTTCTGACCAGTGTGTTTCTGACCACTGCGTTTCTGACCACTGCGTTTCTGGTCACTGTGTTTCTGGCCACCTTGTTTCTGAGCACTGTGTTTCTAACAAGTGTGTTCCTGACCACTGTGTTTCTGAGCACGTGGTTCTGACCACTGTGTTTCTTACCACTGTGTTTCCGACCAGTGTGTTTCTGACCAGTGTGTTTCTGACCACTGTGTTTCTGGCCACTGTGTTTCTGGCCACTGTGTTTCTGGCCACTGTGTTTCTGGCCACTGTGTTTCTGGCCACTGTGTTTCTGGCCACTGTGTTTCTGGCCACTGTGTTTCTGGCCACTGTGTTTCTGGCCACTGTGTTTCTGGCCACTGTGTTTCTGGCCACTGTGTTTCTGGCCACTGTGTTTCTGGCCACTGTGTTTCTGGCCACTGTGTTTCTGGCCACTGTGTTTCTGGCCACTGTGTTTCTGGCCACTGTGTTTCTGGCCACTGTGTTTCTGGCCACTGTGTTTCTGGCCACTGTGTTTCTGGCCACTGTGTTTCTGGCCACTGTGTTTCTGGCCACTGTGTTTCTGGCCACTGTGTTTCTGGCCACTGTGTTTCTGGCCACTGTGTTTCTGGCCACTGTGTTTCTGGCCACTGTGTTTCTGGCCACTGTGTTTCTGGCCACTGTGTTTCTGGCCACTGTGTTTCTGGCCACTGTGTTTCTGGCCACTGTGTTTCTGGCCACTGTGTTTCTGGCCACTGTGTTTCTGGCCACTGTGTTTCTGGCCACTGTGTTTCTGGCCACTGTGTTTCTGGCCACTGTGTTTCTGGCCACTGTGTTTCTGGCCACTGTGTTTCTGGCCACTGTGTTTCTGGCCACTGTGTTTCTGGCCACTGTGTTTCTGGCCACTGTGTTTCTGGCCACTGTGTTTCTGGCCACTGTGTTTCTGGCCACTGTGTTTCTGGCCACTGTGTTTCTGGCCACTGTGTTTCTGGCCACTGTGTTTCTGGCCACTGTGTTTCTGGCCACTGTGTTTCTGGCCACTGTGTTTCTGGCCACTGTGTTTCTGGCCACTGTGTTTCTGGCCACTGTGTTTCTGGCCACTGTGTTTCTGGCCACTGTGTTTCTGGCCACTGTGTTTCTGGCCACTGTGTTTCTGGCCACTGTGTTTCTGGCCACTGTGTTTCTGGCCACTGTGTTTCTGGCCACTGTGTTTCTGGCCACTGTGTTTCTGGCCACTGTGTTTCTGGCCACTGTGTTTCTGGCCACTGTGTTTCTGGCCACTGTGTTTCTGGCCACTGTGTTTCTGGCCACTGTGTTTCTGGCCACTGTGTTTCTGGCCACTGTGTTTCTGGCCACTGTGTTTCTGGCCACTGTGTTTCTGGCCACTGTGTTTCTGGCCACTGTGTTTCTGGCCACTGTGTTTCTGGCCACTGTGTTTCTGGCCACTGTGTTTCTGGCCACTGTGTTTCTGGCCACTGTGTTTCTGGCCACTGTGTTTCTGGCCACTGTGTTTCTGGCCACTGTGTTTCTGGCCACTGTGTTTCTGGCCACTGTGTTTCTGGCCACTGTGTTTCTGGCCACTGTGTTTCTGGCCACTGTGTTTCTGGCCACTGTGTTTCTGGCCACTGTGTTTCTGGCCACTGTGTTTCTGGCCACTGTGTTTCTGGCCACTGTGTTTCTGGCCACTGTGTTTCTGGCCACTGTGTTTCTGGCCACTGTGTTTCTGGCCACTGTGTTTCTGGCCACTGTGTTTCTGGCCACTGTGTTTCTGGCCACTGTGTTTCTGGCCACTGTGTTTCTGGCCACTGTGTTTCTGGCCACTGTGTTTCTGGCCACTGTGTTTCTGGCCACTGTGTTTCTGGCCACTGTGTTTCTGGCCACTGTGTTTCTGGCCACTGTGTTTCTGGCCACTGTGTTTCTGGCCACTGTGTTTCTGGCCACTGTGTTTCTGGCCACTGTGTTTCTGGCCACTGTGTTTCTGGCCACTGTGTTTCTGGCCACTGTGTTTCTGGCCACTGTGTTTCTGGCCACTGTGTTTCTGGCCACTGTGTTTCTGGCCACTGTGTTTCTGGCCACTGTGTTTCTGGCCACTGTGTTTCTGGCCACTGTGTTTCTGGCCACTGTGTTTCTGGCCACTGTGTTTCTGGCCACTGTGTTTCTGGCCACTGTGTTTCTGGCCACTGTGTTTCTGGCCACTGTGTTTCTGGCCACTGTGTTTCTGGCCACTGTGTTTCTGGCCACTGTGTTTCTGGCCACTGTGTTTCTGGCCACTGTGTTTCTGGCCACTGTGTTTCTGGCCACTGTGTTTCTGGCCACTGTGTTTCTGGCCACTGTGTTTCTGGCCACTGTGTTTCTGGCCACTGTGTTTCTGGCCACTGTGTTTCTGGCCACTGTGTTTCTGGCCACTGTGTTTCTGGCCACTGTGTTTCTGGCCACTGTGTTTCTGGCCACTGTGTTTCTGGCCACTGTGTTTCTGGCCACTGTGTTTCTGGCCACTGTGTTTCTGGCCACTGTGTTTCTGGCCACTGTGTTTCTGGCCACTGTGTTTCTGGCCACTGTGTTTCTGGCCACTGTGTTTCTGGCCACTGTGTTTCTGGCCACTGTGTTTCTGGCCACTGTGTTTCTGGCCACTGTGTTTCTGGCCACTGTGTTTCTGGCCACTGTGTTTCTGGCCACTGTGTTTCTGGCCACTGTGTTTCTGGCCACTGTGTTTCTGGCCACTGTGTTTCTGGCCACTGTGTTTCTGGCCACTGTGTTTCTGGCCACTGTGTTTCTGGCCACTGTGTTTCTGGCCACTGTGTTTCTGGCCACTGTGTTTCTGGCCACTGTGTTTCTGGCCACTGTGTTTCTGGCCACTGTGTTTCTGGCCACTGTGTTTCTGGCCACTGTGTTTCTGGCCACTGTGTTTCTGGCCACTGTGTTTCTGGCCACTGTGTTTCTGGCCACTGTGTTTCTGGCCACTGTGTTTCTGGCCACTGTGTTTCTGGCCACTGTGTTTCTGGCCACTGTGTTTCTGGCCACTGTGTTTCTGGCCACTGTGTTTCTGGCCACTGTGTTTCTGGCCACTGTGTTTCTGGCCACTGTGTTTCTGGCCACTGTGTTTCTGGCCACTGTGTTTCTGGCCACTGTGTTTCTGGCCACTGTGTTTCTGGCCACTGTGTTTCTGGCCACTGTGTTTCTGGCCACTGTGTTTCTGGCCACTGTGTTTCTGGCCACTGTGTTTCTGGCCACTGTGTTTCTGGCCACTGTGTTTCTGGCCACTGTGTTTCTGGCCACTGTGTTTCTGGCCACTGTGTTTCTGGCCACTGTGTTTCTGGCCACTGTGTTTCTGGCCACTGTGTTTCTGGCCACTGTGTTTCTGGCCACTGTGTTTCTGGCCACTGTGTTTCTGGCCACTGTGTTTCTGGCCACTGTGTTTCTGGCCACTGTGTTTCTGGCCACTGTGTTTCTGGCCACTGTGTTTCTGGCCACTGTGTTTCTGGCCACTGTGTTTCTGGCCACTGTGTTTCTGGCCACTGTGTTTCTGGCCACTGTGTTTCTGGCCACTGTGTTTCTGGCCACTGTGTTTCTGGCCACTGTGTTTCTGGCCACTGTGTTTCTGGCCACTGTGTTTCTGGCCACTGTGTTTCTGGCCACTGTGTTTCTGGCCACTGTGTTTCTGGCCACTGTGTTTCTGGCCACTGTGTTTCTGGCCACTGTGTTTCTGGCCACTGTGTTTCTGGCCACTGTGTTTCTGGCCACTGTGTTTCTGGCCACTGTGTTTCTGGCCACTGTGTTTCTGGCCACTGTGTTTCTGGCCACTGTGTTTCTGGCCACTGTGTTTCTGGCCACTGTGTTTCTGGCCACTGTGTTTCTGGCCACTGTGTTTCTGGCCACTGTGTTTCTGGCCACTGTGTTTCTGGCCACTGTGTTTCTGGCCACTGTGTTTCTGGCCACTGTGTTTCTGGCCACTGTGTTTCTGGCCACTGTGTTTCTGGCCACTGTGTTTCTGGCCACTGTGTTTCTGGCCACTGTGTTTCTGGCCACTGTGTTTCTGGCCACTGTGTTTCTGGCCACTGTGTTTCTGGCCACTGTGTTTCTGGCCACTGTGTTTCTGGCCACTGTGTTTCTGGCCACTGTGTTTCTGACCACTGTGTTTCCGACCAGTGTGTTTCTGACCAGTCTGTTTATGACCACCGTGTTTCTGACTCGTGTGTTTGTGACCACTCTGTTTCTGACCACGGTGTTTCTGACAACTGTGTTCCTGACCATTGTGTTTCTGACCACTGTGTTTATGGCCACCATGTTTCTGATCACTGTGCTTCTGACCACTGTGTTTCTCACCACTGTGTTTATGACCACTGTGTTTCTAACAAATGTGTATCTGACCAGTGTGTTTCTGACCGGTGTGTTTCTGACCACTGTGTTT
>SZWC01013412.1:3764-14981 GCA_023375785.1 Penium margaritaceum | reverse complement strand
AAAAGGACAGCCTACCAAGGAGCACTCTAGAAGCCATAGAATCTGCTAGGAAGCTCCAAATCTGGCATGCTTTGGTGTTCAGGAAAGCTTAGATCAGTGGCTATAAAATGCCACTGCTTGTGAGCCTTGATCAAGTGTAAATTCCCAGTCAATTGAGGCCAAAACGATTGCCTCAATCTCTGACCAGATTTTGCCATCCTTGGAACCAGTTGCCTCCATAGTTTCAGTCTCTCCAAAAACAGATGTTGGTGTGAACCAGCCACTGCTAGGGACCCTCCAGGGTACACACTCACCCTCAGGCCAACACTCATGGCAGGCTCTAGCAAGCTTCCTAGAAGCTTCCTGTCCTGGTTTTGCCCACAATGAAAATTGCGGCCGTCGCGGGATTTGAACCCGCGACCTCTGCTTTGAGACTCCAGTGCCTAATCAACCAAGCCAAAAAGGTATGGTTCCTATGATGAGGCACAGGGTACATACTCATTATGGGCAGTGCATTCGTGGCCCATCTTAGAACAGACCAAGGGGACATACTCCATACAGCAGTGCATGCCTTGTCTGTATGTGTAGTTAGCTAGCTAGGCAGTGGACAAGGTGAATACTATTTCAACAAATCTCTCCCTTGTACCTCTGTCCATCTGTCCCTTTCTCGGCTCCATCAATGCCTTGGAGCTCACCCTTCCTCTGCCGCACTCCTCATGCCGAATCCACGAATGCCTGCATAATGCAAGTCGCTGTGCAATGGCTTGGTCATGTAGTCAGCAAGCATGCTCTTTGTTCCGCAGTGCTGTGAGTCCAGCACATTCTTCATGACCAGGTCACGTGAGTAGTGGTAACGTATGTCGATGTGCTTCGTTCGCCGAGAGATGATCTCATCTTCAGCAATCAAGATGGCGCTCATGTTGTCCACGTGTACGATCATGGCATCCTTTAGAAGCACTGTCATTTCGCCAAGCAGGCTGCGGAGCCATTGAGTCTCCTTGCACACCCTAGACAAAGCAACGTACTCTGCCTCAGCCGTGGACACGGAAACACAATCCTGCTTCCTGCTGGCCCATGAGATGGCAGCGCCATTCAAGATGCACACGTATCCAGAGGTGGATTTCCTGTCGTTAAGATTTCCTCCCCTGTCAGCGTCGGTGTAGCACTTTAGACAAAAGGGGTCGGTTCCTTCTTGGCCTTCAAGGACGAGGCCCATGTGACGTGTCTTCTACAGGTAGTGCAAGGTGCGCTTGACTGCCTGCCAATGTTGTGGCCCAGGGTTGGCCACGAATTTGCTCACTTGTCCCACAGCATAGCAGATGTCCGGACGAGTCCCTACCATGGCGTACATGATGCTATCCACGGTGGACTGGTAGGGGATGTCTTGCATCTCCCTTTGTTCCACTTTGTTGCTTGGCGACATGGAGGTATTCAGCTTTGTGTCGGTCGTCATTGGGGTGCTGACAGGTTTGCAGTCTTCCATGTGGTAGCGCTTCAGCACCTCACCAATGTATTTGGTTTGGTTGAGTTCGATGGTGCCTGCTGCTCGGTTGCGGTGGATGGCAATCCCGAGGTAGTACTCCAGAGGACCCATGTCCTTCATCTAGAACCTTCTGTTGAGGTCAGACTTCCGCCCATCGAGCAGCTCGACCGAAGACGAGCAGATGATCAGATCATCCACGTACAGCACAACCAGCATCAGCCCTCTCCCATCATTGCGCACGTACATGCTTGGGTCATTCTGGCAATGCGCGAAGGAGAGACCGGTCATGAAACTGTCCATCTCTTTGTACCACATCCTTGGGGCCTGTTTCAGCCCGTAGAGCGCTTTCACCAACTTGCACACCTTGCCCTTGGGAGCTTCGACTCCTTCGGGCACCTCCATCGGCACTTCCTTGTCAAGCTTCCCATAAAGGAAAGCTGTCTTGATGTCCATCTGGTGTATCTCCAAGTTCTTTGCGGCAGCAATGCCAAGGAGAGAGCGGATGGAGGTAAAGGTCACGACAGGCATGAACGTCTCATCGTACTCGCAGCCCGGGTGTTGAGAGAACCCCTTAGCCACTACCCTTGCCTTGAACGTGTCGATATTGCTGTCTTGCTTTTTCTTCACTCGGAGGACCCACCTGGATCCCACCACGTGGGCCTTGTCAGGTCTATCCACCAGCACCCACATGTTGTTCTTGGCAATGGATGCGAGCTCGCTATCCACTGCCTCCTTCCACTTGCCCGCATCTGGGCCATTCATGGCCTCCGCCACTATGGATGGCTCTCCCTGAGCCATGCACGACCAGCTAAGGCCAGTCCAATCATCCTCATACCGCAAAGGTGCTCTCTTTGGTTGCAAACTGCGCCGGGGTAGTGGTGCCGCTTCTTGCTTTGGTGCTGGTGCTTCCACAGGTGGTGGTTTGTCGTCGTTGTTGTCGTCAGAAGAGTCGTCAGACTCCAAGTCAGACTCGGAAGCCTCGGACGCCTTGGTATCCGCGTCCATGTCAGATGCTGCATCATCCTCCGCAGCTACTGTCCCATTTCCACCACTTGCTGGCAAGGCGAGCCAGTTGTCGGGTGCTTGGTCTCCGGACACAAGCAACACTATCCACTCTCTTGCTTTGGGAGTGAGGGTCGGGTCCAGCGGCTCTCCCTTTCCAAGGGTGCGTTTGTCAAACAAGACGTCGCGGCTCCGCACGAGCTTGCCTACTGCCTGGTCCCAAAGCCGATAGACTTTATGTGACGTGTCGTACCCAACCATGATGCACTTCTTGGAGCGTGCATCGAGTTTGCCTCCACCTTCTCCCGACTGGATCTTCACCCATGTAGTTGACCCGAACACCTTCAGATGAGATGCATTGCGTTTCTTTCCCGACCATGTTTCCTGTGGGGTCTTCAGCTCCTTGTCTTGCTTCTTTCCACGCTTCCGCAAGGCGGTCGCTGGTGTGAGGTTCAAGAGGTAGCAAGCCGTTGTTGCTGCTTCAGCCCAAAAGCGAGGTGGGAGCTTGGCGTCGAAGAGCATGCTTCGCACCATGCCGAGTAGGGTCTGGTTCATCCTCTCGGCAACGCCGTTGCTTTGGGGGTTGTAAGGGGTGGTTTGCTCGTGGCGGATGCCATGATTCTTGAGCCAAGGCTTGCATGTCTCGTACTCACCCCCGTTGTCATTTCAGAGCGCCTTCAACTTCTTGGACGTTTGCCGCTCCACCATGGCGACAAACTCAAGGAGCTTCTCCTTGACCTCTCCCTTTGTTTTGAGGAAGTAGATCCACAACTTGCAGCTGTGGTCGTCAATGAAGGTCAGGAAGTACTTGCTTCCTCCATTAGACGGTGTGCAGAAGGGTCCACACACGTCACTGTGTATCATTTCCAAGTCGTGCTCCGCTCGTTGACCTCCTCTCCCAAACGACTTCTTCTTTGCCTTCGCTTGGAGGCATGGTTCACACAATGTACACCATTCGCCATGCTTCATGGTGCACCCTTCCATTCCGCGGACTACCTCTTGCTCTTGCATCTTTTGTGGCATGCTAATAGCCATGTGGCCAAATCGCCGGTGCCACACCTCAGCATCAGTTTCCTTGGTTGATGTGGCAGCCGCAGCGCTTGCCGGTGGTGCATCCTTTGGCTCCGGTGCCACTGTCTTGGTGGCACATGCAAGTCCCTCGTCCGACGCCTTGGTGACTTTGGTTTGAAGCACGTAGAGGCCGTCGACCCTTGGAACTTGAAGCACGAGGTCGTCTTTGGTGTACAAAATCTGGATGTCCTCGTTTTTTAGGGCCACCGCTTCCTTGTTGGTGAACACTACTGTCATGTTGTTGTCGGTGATTTGTGAGATGGACAGCAAGTTGGCTGCAAAGGAGGGCATGTACACCACCTTTGGAAGGTTGACTGCCTCCTCCGCACCATTCACGTTGAACGTGATCACCTTGTCCCCTTTGTCTATGGCTCGGACGACGCCACCGTTTGCACACTTGATGCGCATGACAGATTCGGTCATGGAGACAAATCCACCCTTCTCTTTTGGTGAGTGGTGGTTGGTGCCCGAGTCAAGGGCGAATGCCCCGGGCCTAAGGATCGTAGCGCCCTTCGTGGGCAGCCCCCTAGCCATCATGTTGGTGAGCTTCATCTTCTCCTTCCCACCTTTGTTCCCGCCTTCTCTCTTGGGACTACAACAGTCCATAGCCCAGTGCCAAGCCTTGCCACAGTTGTGACTGTTGCCGGGCTTCTTGGAACTCTTCCTGCCACCATTGCCTTTCCCTCCACCGCCACCGCTTCCGCTGTTGCCTTGACTAGAGCGAGAGCTTGCACTTTGTCCACCGAAGCGAGAGGCATAGGCTGAGATGTTTGCCTCGGCGCCACTGCGTCGCATGGACTCGTTCCGGACGTGTTTGGCGACAGCCTCGTACGTCAGATCTGCCTCCTTCCAACCGCCAAATATGGTGATCAAGGACCCCCGGCTTTCTGGCAGCGCCATTGGAAGGATCATGGCACGCACGTTGGAGTCGAGATTCCATTCCATTTGCTGGACCTCTTTGGCACGTTGTCGAACGACTACAAAAATGCGGGTATCGATTCTCCTTTGCTCACCCTCATCGACATGAACTGTTGGAATATGAAGAGTCGGTTTGCTAGGGCATTTGATTGATACACGCGTGAAGTTTTGCATAGGCCTCGGCAGCCAACATGCATCCTGTGATGTGGGAGTGTTGAGTCTCGTTGATGGACGTCACAAGAATGGTGAGAGCCATGTTGATCTTCATTGTCCATGCTGCAAGGTCAGCCACATGCGTTGTCACGGTCGCATCGGCTGGTGCTATCTCGGTCCCTTTTAGGATGTCAAGGTAGCCACGCACGTTCATGACAATCTCAAACTGCCATTTCCACAATGGAAAACCTGTCCCCATGAATTTGGACATACCTGCCTCAAGGCGGGCTGGAGTCGGATCCGCCATTTCTTGCGGTTGCTTGTCTTTTCTACTTCGCTGCTACTCTGCTTTGTTGAGGCCGATGAGGCTGATGAGGCTGCTGACTGCGACCGCTGTCAAAGGTGCAGTTCGTTCCGTTGCATACCCCTCCCGCCGATGATCGCCTAAGGCGATGGTGCCGTCGTGAGAGAACGGACTCGGGGTCGTACCACTTTCTAAAAAGGGGTAGAGCTTAGTCTCGCTGGGGCTCGGGGGTCTTGTCCAACATGGACAGAGCGATTCCTTGTCCCCTAGTCTGCCATGTGCGCGCACCCTACCTGAAGAAGCGGATGGAGCCGATGGAGCAGATGGAGCCGTCCGATGGTAGTGTCCTTGTTGTACCTGTGCGCCCTGCAAGACCACGCGCTAGTCGGTCTTGGAAGCGTGCCTTAGAACCAGAAGTGTGGGCCCATAACCCTTTGTCAATGTGCCGGATAGCAACGGTCTAGAAAACGGGTCCCGACATGGGAGGCCGCCAACCGCTCTTGGTATTACAACCAAGATAACCTATCATCCTCGTACGAGGGATCCACACTTTAGGTTCGTTTGGTTTCCAACCTCACGAAGTCTGCATGTTGGTCTTTAGTGTCTACCTTTGGTTGGACACTCTGTGAGGAGTCTCAAAGGCAAGAACTGTAAATGGATGCATGCAAGGTACAGGCTTTTATACTTGCAGAGCTTTGCTAAAGCTTGTGCTTGTAGTGGCTCCACTGGAGCCAACCTCAACCTACATTCCTACTTGGCGCGTCCTTAGACCGCCAAGTGTCATCCTCATGGCAGGCTCTAGTGAGCTTTGTAGAAGCTTCCTATCCCAGTTTTGGCCACAAAGGAAATTGCGGCCGTCGCGGGGTTTGAACCCGCGACCTCTGCTTTGAGACTCCGCTGCCTAATCAACCAAGCCAAAAAGGTATGGTTCCTATGATGAGGCACAGGGGACATACCCATTATGGGCAGTGCATTCCTGGCCCATCTCAGAACAGACCAAGGGGACATACTCCCTAGAGCAGTGCATGCCTTGTGTGTATGTGTAGCTAGCAAGCTAGGCAGTGGACAAGGTGCATACTATTTCAACAGCTTTGGCACTAGAGTGACACATTTCGGCACTAAAGCATCACACATTGGCATTAGAGCATCACACTTTGGCACTAGAGCTTCACCCTTTGGCACTAGGGCGTCACACGTTGGCAATAAAGCTGCACACTTTGGCAGTAGAGCAGGCCACTTTGGCACTAGAGCTTCACATGTTGGCACTAGAGCGTCACACTTTGGCGCTACAGCCTCAAACATTGGTACTAGAGCATCATGCTTTGGCACTAGAGTTTCACACTTTGGCACTAGAGCATCACACTTTGGCACCAGAGCTTCACACTTTGGCACTAGAGCGTCACACTTTAATACGATAGCTTCACTTTTTTGCACAAGAGCTTCACACTTTGGCACTAGAGCATCACACTTTGGAACTACAGCCTCACCCTTTGGTACTAGAGCTCCACACTCTTGCACTAGATCGTCACACGTTGGGATAAGAGCGTCACACTTTGGCACTAGAGAGTCACATTTTGACACTATATGGTCATACTTTGGCACTAGAGCTTCACACTTTGTCACTAGAGCTTCACACTTTGGCACTAGAGCACCACAGTTTGGCACTAGAGCGTCACACTTTGGCACTAGATAGTTAGACTTTGGCACGAAAGCGTCACAGTTTGGCACTAGAGCGTCAGTTGTACCACAGTTGTGCCTGTTGGGCCAGAGTTGTGCCAGAGTTGTGCTAGAGTCCTGCAAGAGGTATGCCATAGCTGTGCCAAAGTTATGCCACAATTGTTCCTGAGTTGTGCCACATTGTGCTAGCGTTGTGCCAGAGTTGTGACAGAGTGTCAAAAGAATGCGATGGGCGGAAATGGCAATAGCAGGAGCAAGCATATGTAATGAGACATCCGAGGGTACTTCACTACAATGACGGAAGCATCAAGGAGTGAGCTGTCCCGAGGAGTTAGTCGCATAGCTTGAAGAGAAGCAAGGTATTGACGATGTGAGGTAGACAGAAGAGAGTGAGAGAAAGCAAGAGCAAGGCGGGTGATGGGTGGATGTGTGTTGAGCAAATGAGAAAGGGTGACGGAGGAAAGAGTTGTGAGCTGGGAATGGTTGGCAAAGGCGACGTGACCGAGGAGCGAGCTGAGCGAGGATACGGCAGCAAAGCCACAAAACAAAGGAGGAACATGATGGAAGTCACGGTTCTGGTTAAATTGGGGGGGGGGGGGGGGAGAGGGGGATGAACATCCTCCATACGTGCAACATATCAGGAAAACAATACATCAGAAAAAAATTGTTTTGCACTAGCCGGATGCGCTTGCGGGACAGCTGCTTATTAGGACATTACTCCGTAGAGGGTCTGTTGGTCAGTCGATGACCGTCAACAGCTATTTGGGATTATCACCGAGGTGGTTCTCAGCCGGAGCTGAACCCTTATTGAGATTGATTGGAATGTCCAAGCGAGAGGAGTTGACGTGGTAGTCTTATGAATTCTGACACCACCTTTGAAGATGACCAAAATGTGTTATCCCCGAGTTAGAACAAGGTTCATGGATCTACCGGCTTGATGGAGGTGGTGGAAAGGGAAGAGAGGCCAATGTATGTCAAGAGGTGGTAGCGGCAGCTAATGATGTGATATTTGACAGGGTGAGGTGGTGCGTAGATGATAACGGCCATACCCATGAGTGCATTGTTGGCAAATGTGTCTGAAGAATACAACGAGAGGCGACAAGAATAGCAGAAACAGGCAGAGGCAATGGGACATGCACAAGCATGTCAGCAAGATGACAGCGGAATACGGATGTGAGATGTCCAGATGAGTTTGCCGCAGGGCTTGCCCAGAAGCAAGGCAACAGAGATGTGAGAGCAATAAGAGGCAGTGAGAGATGGAAAGTGAAGCAAGTGATGGGTCATTGCATGCCGGGCAAGGGATCAAGGGTGATGAAGCAAAGGGCGGTGATTTAAGAGTGGTTGGCAAAGGCAGAGTGCGCAAAGTGTGACCATAGCGAGTACACGGCAGCGAAGCCGCGGAACCAAAGGTGAACATGATGATCATAATTGGTCTGGTTAACTTGGGAGGGAATGATAATCCTCCATATATGCAACAAAACAGGACAAGCTGACACCAGCAACGGCTTGTTTTGTGCTAGCTTGGCTTGTTCTGGCACAACTCTGTAACACCTATTTGAAAACTGTGGAAGACCTCTGGCACAACTCTGGCACAGCTTTTGCACAAAGCTGGCACAACTCTGGCACAGCTTTTGCACAAAGCTGGCACAACTCTGGCACACCTATAGCACAACTATTGCAAAGCTCTGGCACAACTCAGGCACAACTCTGGCACAACTCTGGCACAGCTTTTGCACAAAGCTGGCACAACTCTGGCACAGCTTTTGCACAAAGCTGGCACAACTCTGGCACAGCTTTTGCACAAAGCTGGCACAACTCTGGCACAGCTTTTGCACAAAGCTGGCACAACTCTGGCACAGCTTTTGCACAAAGCTGGCACAACTCTGGCACAGCTTTTGCACAAAGCTGGCACAACTCTGGCACAGCTTTTGCACAAAGCTGGCACAACTCTGGCACAGCTTTTGCACAAAGCTGGCACAACTCTGGCACAGCTTTTGCACAAAGCTGGCACAACTCTGGCACAGCTTTTGCACAAAGCTGGCACAACTCTGGCACAGCTTTTGCACAAAGCTGGCACAACTCTGGCACAGCTTTTGCACAAAGCTGGCACAACTCTGGCACAGCTTTTGCACAAAGCTGGCACAACTCTGGCACAGCTTTTGCACAAAGCTGGCACAACTCTGGCACAGCTTTTGCACAAAGCTGGCACAACTCTGGCACAGCTTTTGCACAAAGCTGGCACAACTCTGGCACAGCTTTTGCACAAAGCTGGCACAACTCTGGCACAGCTTTTGCACAAAGCTGGCACAACTCTGGCACAGCTTTTGCACAAAGCTGGCACAACTCTGGCACAGCTTTTGCACAAAGCTGGCACAACTCTGGCACAGCTTTTGCACAAAGCTGGCACAACTCTGGCACAGCTTTTGCACAAAGCTGGCACAACTCTGGCACAGCTTTTGCACAAAGCTGGCACAACTCTGGCACAGCTTTTGCACAAAGCTGGCACAACTCTGGCACAGCTTTTGCACAAAGCTGGCACAACTCTGGCACAGCTTTTGCACAAAGCTGGCACAACTCTGGCACAGCTTTTGCACAAAGCTGGCACAACTCTGGCACAGCTTTTGCACAAAGCTGGCACAACTCTGGCACAGCTTTTGCACAAAGCTGGCACAACTCTGGCACAGCTTTTGCACAAAGCTGGCACAACTCTGGCACAGCTTTTGCACAAAGCTGGCACAACTCTGGCACAGCTTTTGCACAAAGCTGGCACAACTCTGGCACAGCTTTTGCACAAAGCTGGCACAACTCTGGCACAGCTTTTGCACAAAGCTGGCACAACTCTGGCACAGCTTTTGCACAAAGCTGGCACAACTCTGGCACAGCTTTTGCACAAAGCTGGCACAACTCTGGCACAGCTTTTGCACAAAGCTGGCACAACTCTGGCACAGCTTTTGCACAAAGCTGGCACAACTCTGGCACAGCTTTTGCACAAAGCTGGCACAACTCTGGCACAGCTTTTGCACAAAGCTGGCACAACTCTGGCACAGCTTTTGCACAAAGCTGGCACAACTCTGGCACAGCTTTTGCACAAAGCTGGCACAACTCTGGCACAGCTTTTGCACAAAGCTGGCACAACTCTGGCACAGCTTTTGCACAAAGCTGGCACAACTCTGGCACAGCTTTTGCACAAAGCTGGCACAACTCTGGCACAGCTTTTGCACAAAGCTGGCACAACTCTGGCACAGCTTTTGCACAAAGCTGGCACAACTCTGGCACAGCTTTTGCACAAAGCTGGCACAACTCTGGCACAGCTTTTGCACAAAGCTGGCACAACTCTGGCACAGCTTTTGCACAAAGCTGGCACAACTCTGGCACAGCTTTTGCACAAAGCTGGCACAACTCTGGCACAGCTTTTGCACAAAGCTGGCACAACTCTGGCACAGCTTTTGCACAAAGCTGGCACAACTCTGGCACAGCTTTTGCACAAAGCTGGCACAACTCTGGCACAGCTTTTGCACAAAGCTGGCACAACTCTGGCACAGCTTTTGCACAAAGCTGGCACAACTCTGGCACAGCTTTTGCACAAAGCTGGCACAACTCTGGCACAGCTTTTGCACAAAGCTGGCACAACTCTGGCACAGCTTTTGCACAAAGCTGGCACAACTCTGGCACAGCTTTTGCACAAAGCTGGCACAACTCTGGCACAGCTTTTGCACAAAGCTGGCACAACTCTGGCACAGCTTTTGCACAAAGCTGGCACAACTCTGGCACAGCTTTTGCACAAAGCTCGCACAACTCTGGCACACCTATAGCACAACTATTGCAAAGCTCTGGCACAACTCTCGCACAACTCTGGAACAACTCCGGCACAACCACGGCACAACTCTGGCATAACTCTGGCACATCTGTGGCACAACTCTGGCACATCTATGGCACAGCAGGCACAACTCTGGCACAACTCTAGCACAGCTCTGGCACAACTCTGGCACAACTATGGCAGAATTTCTGGCACGACTCTAGCACAGCCATAGCACAACTCTGGCACAACTCTGGCACAACTCTGGCACAACTCTAGCACAAATCTGGCACAACTATGGAAAAACTCTGGCACAACTCTGGCACAACTCTGGCATAATTCAGGTACAACTCTGGCACAACTCCACCACAACTTCGGAACATATCTGGCATAAATGAGGTACAAACCTGGGACAACTCTTGCAGAACTATGGCACAACTCTGCAACAGCTGTCGCACAACTCTAGCACAACTCTGGCACGACTCTAGTACAACTCTGGCACAACTATGAAACACATATTGCACAAATGTGGAATAACTCCGGCATGCCTCTGGCAGAACTCTGGCACAATGCTGGCAAAAATCTGGCACAACTATGATAGAAACATGCCACAACTCTGGCAAAAGTATAGCACAACTATTGCAAAGCTCTGGCACAACTCAGGCACAACTCTAGTACAGCTGTGGCACAACTCTGGCACAACTCTCGCACAATACTAGCACAACGCTCGTACAACCCTGGCACAATTCTGGAACAACTATGGCACAACTATGGCACAACTCTGGAACAACTCTGGCACAACTCTGGGACAACTCTGGCACAACTCTGGCACAA
>SZWC01013411.1:43058-58581 GCA_023375785.1 Penium margaritaceum | reverse complement strand
GAGTTGAGGAAACACCAGTGGTGGAGTAAGCCATTGTCAAGGTGGAGGACCGAGAGGGGGTGTTGGAGGTGGAGGTGGATGAGAAAAAGGTGCCATCGTTGCACACCAAATGAGTGTGCATGGCACGCGCAAGATGCAAGTTATCAAGGAGCACATGGCACGTGCATGCAGAATGCTCGTTGGAGCCACAGTTCAAGCACACAAATGTGCCAAACACATGGGAAGGAGCATCGTCTTTGGATTTTCCCTTGGTCTTCCCAAGACCAAAAGGAACTAGCTAGTCCTCAGGTTGGGGTAGTGGAGTTGTTGATGCAACGTGCAGGAACCCATGCTCATTACTGAGTTAGCCCCCTCAATGTGCTTCACTGTCTAAGTCTGAGAGCACTCGTTTGTTACTCAAAAGTGCGTGTGCCAGAGTTAGCGCCAAAATGCAGCTGGAATGAAGCAGTGAGTAATTACGAATGAAGAACGAGCAACCAACTGACACCCCTCCTAGTTCTAGCCTCACCTCAGCCATGTGAGGCTTGTTACTCAGAAAATTAGCCAACAAGGAAAATTCTAGCATTATCGTGTCTAGCATGATTTTCCTAAGTGAGGCCTGCCAGGCACCAAATAGCCCAAAATGCAGGCGTTGACCATTTTGCCTAAAACCTGGACCATACCAAAAACACCACACTTAAACGCAGTCCTGCATTCAAAATCAGCAGAAAAACTAGCTACGAGGAGTTACGGCTGCCCGTATTCAGGCACTGGCTACACTTCTCCTGAGAGCCAACTATGACTACTGATGACTGAGAGCCAAGGGTAGCTGCTGATGGAGCTTGTGGTACGAGGGTGCAACATCAAAAGCACGAGGAGGAGAACTACACGCTCGGCATCCACACGGTGATACGTCCACTCCAACAAATAGTGCCCTGTCACCATCAGTGTCAATCGAGTCAGTTGTCTGCATGAGCATGCACACCAGCCGAGAGGTCACAGAATGAGTGAGTGAGGCAGTGAACAGATTAAAAAAACACTACCCCATCCAAAGTGTCAATATACATAAGCGCACAGAGGTAATGTTCCACCATTATACCTGACCCAACACTCAGTGTAAGAACGAGAGGAGATGGATCACGTGTGTAACGAGGATAAGCGATGAGAACCCATGTAGGGGAGGAGTCACATCGCATGCATTCTTGAACGATTTTTGCTTTAGCGCCTTGGTGAGGAAGTGAGCTAACTGCTTCATAGTCTCGACCCACACAATATGAATGCTGCCCTCATGCAACAAGGAAAGAAAGTGGTGATACTCAATATTGATGTACTTTGTGCATGTATAGTGGACACCATCATTGATGGCAATTGTGTCGGCACTCTCGTTGTCACAATGAAAGGTGATGGATAACACTTCCTGACGCAACTCATCCAACAAGCGATCTAGCCACACACTCTCACATGCACCAGCACCCAACGCCACCTACTCTGCCTCTATTGTACTACGTGCGACACATCCTTGCTTCCCGCTACCCCATGAAAATGCAAACCTCTGATAAGAAAGATCCAACCAGTGTGACTCTTCCCATCTGGACTCCATGCCTGGTCACAATCAATGTAGCGTACGGCCACCATAGACCGTTGTCGACGGAATGTGAGGCCTCGGCGTATGGTGGAAATCACCTACTACAACACGTGGCGAATTACATCAAGGTACAGCTGGTGTGGGGCCCATGTAGTGGTGGCAAGAAACATGAGTGACTCGATGACACAGACGAACGCCGTGGTGTCCACCGCTGCACCCACGCTGCTAGCATCTTTAGCCTTTAGCTTTGCCTACCTGTCTAGGGTCATCATCGTGGAAGCACTAGAGATAGTGGTCAGGAGATCGCCAAAGCGGTCAGCAAGCATCTGAACATACTCTGCCTGATGTACCCACATGATTCCATGCTTGAGATTGCAATGAATCTCCGTGCCAAGAAACACTTGCACCAGAACAAGATCCTTCATCTTATAGGTCCCCTTCAGCAACTCCTTCACATGCTAGACAGTGGCAAGGTCGGGAGATGCGGTGAGTAGGTCATCCACGTAGACGAGGATCACCGCAAAGGGAGTCCCAAGAGGAGTGATAAAGAGTACTGGGTCTGTAGTGCTATGGACGGTACGACTGATCTCGATGTTCCAGCACAAAGGAGACTGCTTGAGGCCATATAAGGCCTTCCACAGTCGCCAGACTCGGCCTGTCCCATCCTCAATGCCAAAAGGCTGGATCAAGTAGAGCTCCTCACCATCAAGAGCGACATGAAGAAAGGAGTTGCTCACGTCCATCTAGTGGAGCTCCCAACCATGCTCTGTGACTCAGGTGAAGAGCACCCATCTGGTGGTGAAATGGCCAACCGACAAAGGCCTGGTCGTAGTCAAGTCCAACAACTTGGGAGAAGTCCTTGGTAATAAGCTAGACCTTGTATTTATCCAGGATGCAATCTAGCTTCCACTTTTGGCGAAACACCCACTTCGCCCCTATGGCCTTGCGACGAGGGGGAATCTCTACAAGCTCATGCACTGCATTCTATTTCATGGCAATGAGCTCCTCGCGACAGGCAGCCTCCCACTAGTGTGTGTTAAGAGCGGCACGGGCCTCACATAGTGTCTGTGGGTTGGGTGCTAGTGGGGAAGGCCGGGCCGTCAGCATAGTGGCAGCGCATCGTTCTGCAAGAACCCATGCCAGAGTGGCAGAGACCGCATGGTGATGCTCCTAGGTGATGAGAGTGTAGCCCAGGGCTGAGCCTGGGTGAATGTCCTTAGTAACGAGGCCAAGGACCGTGAGGCCAAGGACCTTGATACCTGGCTCACTGCTCACAACTGTGTGAGGGGAGGAAGGTGTGTCAATGGGTGTACAAGAGGCTAGACGAGAGCCCTGTAGCAAGGACCCGGGGGCGGTTCCGGCTAACAGGGCCTCAGAATGCCACCTGGAGAATAGGTATAGATCTGGTGCGTCGGGGTGCCAGTGACAGTAGAGGAAGCCTGGCGAGGGCAAGGTGGCAAGGTGCGGTTAAGAGCCGGGTACGATGTCGAGGAACTAATAGACACAGGCGGATCCACGGTGGTGGGTGCATTAGAGGCCAGAAGGGGATCAACCAAGGGATCAGGCTAGGTTGAGGGCTCAGCGGAGAAATCCATCTCCAACAGGCGCGCAGCATCGCAAGCAGGGGAATTGGACGTCCAGGTGGACGGCAAGTGAGGAGCATCCGGGCCATCCGTTGCTGAGGGTGTGGATACAGGCAGGCCAACCTGTGCCTCTAGAGCCGAAGGAGTGGCAGGACAAGGATCTCCCCCATGAGATGACAACGATGAAAGCAAAGAGGAGGTAGACCGGATGTGAGGGAGGTTGTGAGGGATGATTTCCTCAAAGAACAGGGCATCGTAGGACTCAACGACACGATGCCGGACCGGGTCCCACAAGCGCCACGCCTTGGACTGATTCGAGACACTGAAAAAGGTGCAGAGATGGCCACAAGGGGTAAGCTTGCCATCTGAGTGGTCCTTGGTGAGCCAGACACTGGCAGCGCACCCCAAAACATGAGCAGGCTGGAGATCAGCGCACTGACCATACCTTAGTGTGTATGGCATGGTCTGGTTGGAAAGGAGACCATGGGGAACACGATTCCACACCTAGGTCATGCACAACATGACCTCAAAGAAGAAGCCCTCAGACAAACCAGACTCGACACGCATGGCGCGGACAACATCAACCATGGTGCGGTTAGCATCGACCATGGTGCGGTTCCAGTGCTAGGAGACACCGCTGTGCTATAGTGTCCTAGGGACAGACATCTCATGGAAAATCCCATGAGTGGCAAGATAGGCAACAGTGTTCTCCATGTACTCACCGCCACGGTCAGACCAAAAAGGACGGAGGGTGCTACCGTACTTGCGCTCAGCCGTGAGGTGCCAGCCACGGATGGCGGAGGCCACGTCACTTTTCCAAAGGAGACAAACGACCTTGCGATAGCAAGAGTAGTCATATGTGAGGGTCAATACATACTGGCCGCCCTCGACAATAGAAGTGTCATCGGTATCACCGAGGAATGGCTCCAGGCCAGTGCAGTCAGCACCGGGAGTAGCGAGGATGAGTGCACGGACGGCACGGCCTGCCTCAAACGCCTGTTCGAGGATGGTGTCATCATGCGGAAGAGAGTTATGCGGCCAAAGGCCCTCCCTCTTTGTCCAGATGCGGTAGAGAAGTTCCCATGATGAGAGCTACTCATCTCTAATGAGGGCAGGAGGAGGGGACTCGAAGTCCTTGGGCTGAGAGGTGCTGGCTGCTCCAAAGCCTGGGATGCTAGTAATCGTCTACTAGTGTTGTTGCACCTACTTCTGTGGTACTGTATGCGCTGCTACAGTGAGAGAAAGACTAGGCTGTCCGAGGAGAACAATCTGGCCAGTGCTGGTTGCGGCAAGCATCTGGCACAACTGATTGACCTGGCATCATAGATCGGCTACGCGGTCTGTAGTGGACGGGTCTACTGAGCTATCAAGCATGCTGGCGACATTATCCTGACTGAGCATTTTGCTGCTGCTGAGGCTATTGATGCCTCTGCTACCGTTGCGACTACTACTACTTCTACTACTACTACTACTACTACTACTACTACTACTACTACTATTGTTGCTGTTGCNGTGAGAAAGACTAGGCTATCCGAGGAGAACAATCTGGCCAGTGCTGGTTGCGGCAAGCATCTGGCACAACTGATTGACCTGGCGTTATAGATCCGCTACACGGTCTGTAGTGGACGGGTCTGCAGAGCTATCAAGCGTGCTGGCGACATTATCCTGACTGAGCATTTTGCTGCTGCTGAGGCTATTGATGCCTCTGCTACCGTTGCGACTACTACTACTTCTACTACTACTACTACTACTACTACTACTACTACTACTACTACTACTACTACTACTACTACTACTACTACTACTACTACTACTACTACTACTACTACTACTACTACTACTATTGTTGCTGTTGCCGCTGCTACTGCTATTGATGCTACTGTTGCCGATGCTACTACTGCCACTGGTGCTGCTACCACTGCCGCTGCTACTACCACTACCGCTACTGTTACTACTGCTGCTACTACTTTTTCTACCGTTGCCGGTGCTACTACTACTAGTGCCGCAACTTTTTCTGTCATTTCTGCCACTAGTGATGTTGCTATTGCCACTGTTGATGCTGCCACTGCTGCTGCTATTGCTCCATGCCGAGTTGGTGCACAGTCTCCCCTCAGTAAAGAGCTGGATGATGAAAACATTTCGATTGAAAATTTGTTTGTGTTTGGGATGGTGGCAAAAACTTACTCCGGGTCCAGAAACTTGACTTAGTCCTCAAACATTGAATTTGAAAACTTCAGCACTAAGAACTCAAGGTTGTCCAAATCAAGCAAAATTTGGACCACATGCGTGCCTGAATGCAGTGTGTTGTGTTAGCTACTGCTAAGGATTGGGCAATAGCTATTATCAACGCTCCTGCCTCATTCCTGTACACCAGTGCTACTGCTACTGCATCTACTACGCTACGACTCTGATACCAAAAAGGAACTAGCTAGTGCGCAGGTTGGGGCAGTTGTGTTGTAGATGCAGCATGCGGGAACCCACTCTTGTTGCTTAGTCTGCCCCCTTAGTTTGCAGCACTAGAGTCCAAGTCTGAGATCTCTGATTCCTTACTCGAAAGTGTGTGTGCCAGAGCTAGCGCTAGAAAGCAGCTTGTATGAAGTAGTAACTGATTAGGAATGAAGAATAAGTAACTGAGATCCCTCCTAACTCTAGCATCACCTCAGCTTTGTGCGGCTTTTACTCAGAAAATCAGCCAACCAAGAGAATCCTAGCATTATCCTGCTTGGCCAGTTTTTCCTAGGTGAGGCCTGCCAGACACCGGACAACCCAAAACCCGGGCGTTGTCCGTTGTGCCCAAAATAACCACGTTGTGAATGTAGTGATATAGTCAGAATCAGCAAGAAAACTGGCTACGAGGAGTTACGGCTGCTTGAACTCTGGCGTCGGCAACATTGCTCCTGACAGCCAACTATGAAAAACTGATAACGTGACAACCAAGTGTAGCTGCCGATGGAGCTGGTCGTACAAGGGTGCGGTACAAGAAGCACAAGGAGGAGGAGAACCACACGCTTTGCTTCACAGTGACACGTCCACTCCAATGAACAGAGCCCTGTCAGCATGAGCGTCCATCAACTTGATGGACGCTAATGCTGATGGGGCTCTATTCATGTACACCAGTCGGGAGATTACAACATGAGTCAGTGAGGTAGTGCACAGATCAAACAACAATAGGACCCTGCCCCTGAGAAACTGCTAGGAAGCTTCCTAACCTTGCTGCTGCTGACGTGGTGACATTGTCCAATTAGCAAGCAAGCAATTGCAAGAAACAGCAAAGGGCAGGCTAGGGAGACGAGCAAAGTCTGATAAGCTCCAATAGCTTAGTAACGCAAAGATAAATGACAACTAACAAGCACACAACACAGATAGTTGCCGCCGCGCTTGGCGGATGAGGCACGCGATAGTGTGAGTTTGTCCTAAAACCGGCCCAAAACTATTGTTTTTTCCATAACTCTATGCACAGGTATCCAAATGCAACATCGTCTTAACCTAAAGATGCAAAATCTCAAGCCAGACGCTATGACTGGTCACAAACACAAGCCCGACATCAATCGGTGGACAGACAATGGAAAACATGCAAATTGGACTCGAGAGCTAGTCCACTGAGAAAAATCTAACGTCTGTAGAAAAACCGGAAAGCACCCTTACAAGCACCCGGAATGTCATGGTAGTTGTTTGGCAGCTGCTGGTGGGTGGAGCCACCACTCGTCGGTGCTCTGGGGCTAGCTACATCCGCATCAAAAATCTGCACAGGTATGGATATGGACAAGTGGTCATTGTAAGCTATACAAAGAGACGGGGATGACTCACATCACAACACTCCCCCATGACTCGATGGTACCAATGTCCACGCACATGCAAAACTGACACAGGTGTGCAACAAGATGCTAAAAAATCAATGCTCACACACCCCACTCTTAGCCACTCTAAGGCAAGGTGCAACGCCCGATACAATGAATGGCCACCATAAACTCTCCGCGCGCAAGTGCCTTGGTCAAGAAGTCAACCCGTTGCATGTCCGTGCCCACCCAGATGATCGAGATCACATGTCGCTCCACAAGTTCACGCACAAAAGGATGATCAATAGTAATTTGCTTTGTGCTTGCATGAAACACACCAAAGTTCTTTGTAATGGCAAGAGCAGTCTAATTTTCACAGCATAGAACAATGCAAAGTACCAACTGACAAAACTCTAAAAACCGACCCTTATCCATCCCGTCTCGGCAGCCTGAGCCCCCAGAGCAACATACTCACCCTCTGATGAGCAACGTGCAATACAACCCTGCTTGCCAGTACGCCACGACATAGCGGTGCCACCAATGAGGAACATGTAGCATGTTTGACTACGCCCATCAGGACTCCACGCCTAGTCACTGTATGTGTAGCCATCGACTACCACCGAGTATTGCTGTTGAAAGCAGAGTCTGAGGTACGGGGTGGACTCCACGTACCGCACCAATCGCACAGCCGCATGAAGGCTTCTTGGCCGAGGACACTATAAAAACTGTGCAAGGAGGTTGACGACGAAGGCAATGTTGGGTCGTGTCGTAGTGGCCAAGTACATCAAAGAGCTAATCAGACGCAAGTACAAGGTTACGTCCACCGTCTCCCCCAGCTCTATTGGATCATCCACCTTCACAGCATCCTGCCCGTCAGGTCTGATGGCACTGGAGGCTGTAGGAACCGCACCAAGGAGGCCAACAAACTGCTCCCCCACACTGTGGGCATAACGTTCCTAATGCAACAAGAGTTTCCAATGATGACAATCACGCACTATCTCCATCCCAAGAAACACAGCTGTAGGACTTATGTCCTTCATCCTGGAGGTAACCGTAAGGACTGCCTTGGCCTCTTTCATGACATCTACAGAAGGAGACGTCATAAGGAGGTACTCCATGTAGACGAGGATGGCGGTGAGGCTCTCAGCTGTCTGTCTGAGAATGAGGAACGGGTCTGCGTCACTCTGTAGGTAATCGACATGTGTCAGTGTGCTGGTGATCTCCATGTTCCATCACCTAGGTGACTATTTCAGGCTGTATAAGGCCTTGCGTAAGCACCAGACCTTGTCACCAACCTTGAATCCAGGTGGCTGAACCATTTTCATCTCCTCCTCCAAGGTTCCATAGAGGAATGTGATGTTCACATCCATTTGGTGCAACTCGCAGTCGTGGTCAGCAGCAACCCCAAACAGAACGCGAGCGGTGGTCATGCAGCCAACGGGTGCGAAGGTGTCAATGAAATCTACACCCTCAACCTGCAAGAATCCCTTGGCCCTCAACTGCGTCTTGTAGCAACCTAGTGTACCATTAGGCTTCACCTTCTTGCGAAAGACCCACTGGGCCTATATAGCCTTTCGCCTAGGCGGGAGGTTCACATGCTCGTAAACCCCGTGCTCACGGATGACTCTCAGCTCATCCTCATAAGCATCATACCACAAGTTTGCATCCTGAGCTAAGAGTGCTTCCTTCAACATTCCCGGATAAGGCGTCGTTGAGGGAGAGCTCCGGATTGCTAAGGCACATGCCTCCAGACTCGATCTGACCACGACAAGGTTGGTTGCGGCATCGCAAGCAACTCAGAAATCTCTGGAGACCAACATGCGGCCGACAAGTCATGCCGAATGCACCTTAGTGTAGTCTGCCTTGACATTGAAGCAGAGGGCCTTCGTGCCAAGCTCGCCACTCTAAACAGTACGAGTCGGGCGTCTAGGTGCTGAGTTAGCAATGTGCTGAGCCCTAGAGGCCTGTGGTCGGAGACGGCCACCGGACTCGCGAGAGTAGCCCAATGTAGAGGTGCTCACCTGAGGTTGCAGAGTCATTTGCTTGGTCATAGCCATAGGTGAAATAGGTGCATGCACGGGAGTGGGTGTGACAGAGGGGACTAAGACTGTCAGAGGATCAGGTGTGTCAGAGGGAACTGATGCTTGTACGGGATCCGGTGTGCTAGAGGGGACCAAAACTGGAACGAGATCAGATGTGCCAGAGCCTCTGGCACATCTGACCCCTCAGGCCCAGAGGGTTTTGACACCCGCATGAGATCAGGTGTGTTAGATGGGACCGACACTAGCACGGGATCAGGTGTGCTAGAGGGGTCAGACACCGGCACAAGACCAGGTCTGCCAGAGGGGACTGATGAGGCTACTGGACCCATTGCCACAATGGCCGGATCATCAGCAGCCAGAGATTGGACCGCAAGTGAGGAGGCCCGGACGGACCCATCCGCAGGACTAGACTCCCCCATCTGGCGAGAGGCCACACAAGTAGAAATGTGGTCGGCATCCAACGACAGAATGCTGGAAAAGTCACGGTAGGTGAGAGCCTCAAAGAAGAGAGCATCTTGAGACTCTACAATTCTATGGCGAGTAGGGTCTTAAAAGCACCACGCCTATGACCACGAGGAGATGCCGAGGAAGGTACACATGTAATCGCGAGGTTAGACCTTGGAGCCCTGGTAGTCCTCGGTGTACCAGACGCAAGAAAGGGACCCCCAAACGCAGGCGAGATGGAGATCAGCACGATGGCCAAACCACAACACGAACAGCGTGACATGGTCTCAAAGTACACCATGTGGCAAGCGGTTCCACACCCACATCATGTAAGAGAATCCTTTAAACAAAAGGACTCCTGAAAACCACACTCAGACCATATAGTGCGAACCGCATCATCCATGGTGCTGTTCCAACGCTCAGTCACACCATTTTGCTGCGGTGTAGCAGGGATTGAAAGTTGGTGAAAGATACAGGTTTCAGCAAAGTAGGCATCCATCTTGCCTAGGAACTCGCCACCATGATCCGAGTGGAACGTGTGTAGGGTGTGACGAGACTGACATTGAGCCATCACAAGCCACAAGCAGACCTCCAGCGTAGCGTTGCTCTTGTGGCAGAGGCTATGGACCAACTGCATCCGGGTAAATTCATCGGTCAGGGCAAGAACATATCGACCCCGATCAAAGAGGGACTTGATTGGGAGACGACCGAGAAGTTCGGAGTGGACCAACTCTAGAGGGCGCAGTGCCCGTGAGGAGTCAGGATAAGAGCTACGATGCTTCTTACCTTGGGCGTAAAAAAGACAATTGGTCTTGGGCGGTTTCTCAAAGGAAGCCGTGTCAAGACCAAGGGCTGGCTAAGATCAAATGAGCTTAGACAATGTGTCTGAGCTCACATGGTAGAGGCGACAATGCAACGAGCGCTCGTGCTCAGGGGAGAGAATACCAATGAAAAACACACGTGTAGAAGAGGGAGGGGGAGAAGAAACAGAGGGAATGCAACGATACACATGATAGAGGTCATCAACAACAGAGGCATGAAGCACGATGGTACGTGTGTCGAGAGCAATCAATATGGCAGAGTCTACGGAGTGCTCAACAATGAGACCCATCCTGGTGCATGCACCAACAAAGAGCAGGCTGAGCTCAAGAGCAGGGATAAAGAGCACAACACAAATGTACAAGGGGCCAGAAGGACCATCAAACCACACAACCCTAACTCCCTACACATGCAACGACTGACCCAACCTTATGTGAATGGACCAAACAGACGCAACAGGACCCAGCACAACGAAGCCACTACGAGTACAGGTCATTTGATGGATGGCACCAAAGATAATGATCCACGTGCCACTTGGCTCACAACCAGTCGTCGACACTGAGAAACATGCCACGTAACACTCTGCGTCTACAGGACGCTTAGCAGAGGACTCAGGACAACGACAAACAACACGGATTCGTGACTTGTCAAGCCAGTCGGTATCGTCAGGTCCATCCTTGTTGCAAGCCAACTGAGCTCCACCGCAAGCATCAACATGGGCAACAAACACAATAATACAAGCTGTCGCAAGACCAGTTGGCTTTAACAACACACTCACATCTCCATGAGTACGAAGCGCTAGAAGCTAACGAAGCTCCGTGATCGCGCAATGCCGAGGGCCCATATCATCCCTGTCGCCTGGTGAAACGGATACGTCTACAATAACTGTGGTCGCGTCATGCCCCAGCCGTGTGTCACTCAAGGAAATCCCCTACGTGTCCGCCACCTGAAGGCTGCGCCTGATTGGAGTCTAGTCAAGGGACTGTTCAAACTCCGTGAAGCAGTGAGCACTTTCACAATCACAGTAGTGGACAGAACGTCCACTTCCACTACGCACTAGCTGTTGCTGATGTCCCTCACCGCATTGCTTCTTTCCTTTCATCCCTTGTACGGTCACTACAATTCTCTGAGTGTGGCCCCTTTGGGTACAGGAGGAGGAGGAGGAAGCGGTGAAGGTGGGATTGGTGAGCTTGGACAGAGGCGTAGGAGGGGTCGTAAGTACTGCTACAACAAGTGGACTCTGCTAGTGGGCGATAGCAGCCTCGTGCGCTGATATGGCCTAGAGGAAGTAGCGATGGACCCAAGGAAGGAGTTGGAGTGACTCCGACAACTCAGAGAGATCCACATAGGTGAAGCCCGTAAAGAGCTTCACGTGGTCCAATTGCGCCCCCATCATGATGGTGTCGAGTGCCCACAACTGTGTCCCACCACCGATCGCAAGGCGTGTGTAAAGGTGCATTGTGTGCCTTGAGTAGTCAGCTGCAAGCTCTGTGGGACCCAAACGGAGGGAGTAAAACTCACGTAGTTGGGCTGTCCTTGTTGCATGGGTCTCCGTAGCAAGAAGTGTCAAGGCCAGCTCCCAGCCTTTGCGTGGATCTACTCCAGTCCCGGTCCCGGTCTCACCAAGAAGGGGCTGGAAGTCAACCACAATCACCCATGACATGGCATAGAGAAGACCGCACATTGCTCTTGCTGCTTTCTGGACCTGGTGAGTGTTGCGGGTCATGTACTGACAATGGTAGTAAGGCTAGACCCCCTCAGAATCGACCCACACTCGAAGCAAGATCTCCCAGCAATCGAATCCCTCATAGCTATCGTAATGGGGTCGAGGTGTCTCAAATTCCTTCTATTACCGCTCCGTGGGAAGGATGACCTCAGGCTTGGGAGATGGTGGAAGAGCTATAGGGAGACCGCTAGTGAGAGAAATGCCACCAAAAGTGAACACTGTTGAAGAACCTGCCTGATCCTAAAAGCTAGAAGGTGGCGGGGTAAGAGGCTGTAACCCCAGATATAGCTCACCAAGTTTCTCCTCAAGGACACAAATCTTGTCCTCGCATGTACCATTGTTCATCTGCTCCTCATCCCAGGTATCAAGCTGTGATGAGGGGTGCTAAGGCTGCAGCGTAGTGTACGATGAAGACTACTAAACAGATGGTGCAACTCTAGTACATCCTCCTAGTGGCTGATGCGAGGCCCCGACTGACCCCGTAGTAGCTCAGTAATCTCCTGCAACGCGTCTCTCTGGCGATGTTGCTGCCTGCATATCTCATCTCGCGTCCCACGAAGCTCATCAATCACGAGTGACTGCGACCGTGAACTCATGATGCCCGAAGAGGAGGAAGAGGAGGGGACTCCGAGGCCTTTGCCTTTGTCACGCACTTGCACCATCGAAGTGCTCAGTATGGGGTCGAACATGAAAAATGCTCCGAACAATAAACTGACAGCGTTCTTTGAGGAGTTGAAACGTCAAGAAAAATGATATTTTGACCCCAAAATTACTGGCATCAGCACAACCATTGATAACGTCACCATCTTTGACACGGCCAACGTTTTTTTGGTGATGCGGACTCCGCGTGATGGGTGGGGATGACCACTTCATCCTTTGCTTACGGTTGTACAGCTGCGCAAGCGTGTAAAGCTATTGCACAGTGTTGCGTACGTTCTACGCAGTTGCACTACTGCGCAACAATGCTGCACAAGCCCGCCATTGTTGTTGTGGCAGGGCTGCTGCTACTATGACCGTCGCCACAGCTGATGTGTTCAAGTAGTTGCTCTTGCTGCCACTATTTTCGGTGTCGCTATAGCAGCTGTAATGCTTCTGCTACATTGCTCTTGCTTTTGCTGTTGTTGCTGCGTGTCTGTTGATGCTCGCGGTTGCTAATGTTGCCGCCACTACAAGCCGCTACTGTCGTTGCACACTGCCACTGCTCGCAGCCGCCGCTACGAGCTGGTGTTCTGAGCTACTTCTCCCTCTTCCTTAGTGTACAAGTTAGTAACCAAACATGACTCTTGCTGCTACCCAGTGTTGCTACTGCCGCTCGGTGTGGCTGTTGGAGCTCATCACTACTGCAGCTCCTCTAGCTAAGGTAGTGGCAATTTCCTGGTGACGCCGCTGCTGTTAATGTTGGCTCTGTTGAGTCACGAGATACGGCAGCTAGATTGACGCTCACTACTGCTACCGTTGCTATGTCTCTATGGCACAGCTCAGTGAGAGAAGTCTCGCAGCTCTGATACCATGAGAAACTGCTAGGAAGATTTGTAATCTTGCTGCTACTAAAGTGGCAACACTGCCTGGTCAGCTAGCACACTAGCAAGGAAGCAGGTGGATGAAATAGAAAGGATTAAAATAGGAGGACGCGCAAAGTCTCTTGTGCTCTAACAGCTGAAGAATGTAGAGAGAAATGACAACCGACAAGCACATAGCATACATGGTTGCCGTGGCGCACGGCGTGTGACGCACACAATAGTGTCAGTTTGTCCTAAAGCCGGCCCAAAACCACTGTTTTGGCCGAAACTCTGTGCACAGGTATCCAAATGCAACACCATCTGTACCTAAAGATGCCAAGTCATTGAGCCAAACGCTACGAATGGTCACATGCACAAGTCCGGCGTCAATCGGTGGATAGACAATGCAAAATTTGCAAATCGTGCTTGAGAGCAAGTTCACCAAGAAAACTTTAACCTCCACGTAAAAACCACAAAGCACCCCGGCAAGCACCCAGGATGATGTGGCAGCTATCTCGCACTTGTTGGTGGGTGGAGCCATTAACTTTTGGTGCTTTGGCGCCAACTACGTCCGCATCAAGGATTTGCACGAGCATGGACACGGCCGAGTGGTCACAGTATGCTATGAAAATAGACCATGACGACTCACATCACAACAGCCTTGTTCACGGCACAAGAGTAAGGCTGCACACCGAATCTGGTTCGCGAATCTGAAGCAAGATTCGGATTCGAGAGTCCGAATCCACTGCTGGATCCGGATTCACGAATCCGAATCCAAGATTCACGAATCCTTGTGGATTCACGAATCTTGGCGAATCCTTAGTTGTGGTCTTAGTCTTGACTGTAGCCAAGACAATACATGGCTATTTGAAAAAAATATTGGATGACATCTGGTTCACCTCCTGTTTTTTGCATGTGCGATGTGGCAGTGTCCCGATTGCTAGTGAAGGCAAGCCTGCCAGTGAGGTCGGACTCCTGATTTTCTCGACGGCAGGCTTTGATGACCTGGCTTGTAAGAAGGACGTCACTCAGGTCATTGCACGGCCGCCAAATCTGCTGCAGACACGAAATGAATCGTCGCTCGCTCGCTTGAGAAAAACGTGCGAGGGACTGGCGAAAGCCAGTTTCGTGCATGTGTCAGGCAGTTGACCTGGCACATGCACGATTTGCGGTAGTTGTCACGGCCGTCAGCTTCCAAAGTCTTGAAACTTCGGAAGTTGAACTTACAAGCATCTTCGCTCAACAGTCGGACGTGAGCAGGACTAGATCGATATTTTTCTCCCTCCCTCAATCTCTTTTCCTTCCTGGATTCGTTGGTGGATTCCCGAATCCCCGAATGAGACCCGACCCTGGATCCAGATTCGTGTATCCGGATCCGGATTCGGAATTCGTGAAACAGATTCACAAATCCAAGGATTCGTGTGCAGCCTTACCCAGGAGGTGAGGACGGTGTTGTAGGGGAAGAGGAGGAAGAGGTACACGAGCCAAGAAGCACTGCCTTCTTGACCTCTCATTGCTTTTCCCACGTGCTATGATACCTTTAGGTGTACATGAGATGTAGAATGGGAGGAATGGGATGAGGACAATGCTACAAAAGACACACAAGTCCAATCCATAGAGTGTAGGAGCTTGAAAACCTAACGGAGCAGGTTGGGGCACCAGCATTGTTGATACAATGTGTGGGAACCAACACTCGTTGCTTAGGCTATCCCCTTAGTGTGCTGCACCAGAGTCGAATTCTGAGAGCTTTGGTGTTGTTACTCAGAAACGCGTGTTGTTACTCAGAAAAGCGCCAAACAATAGTTGAAAACGGGAAATGACAGATTAGGAAGTAAGAATGAGCAACAATGGGAGACCCCTCCAAGTTCTAGCTCCCCCCCAACTCTATAGAGCTTGTTACTCAGGTTATGAGCCAATCAGGAAAATGACCACTCTTCCGGCAGGCAGGATTTTCTTGGTGAGCCCTGCCAAACAGCCAACAGCCTAAGACTCAGGCGTCGTCCGTTTTTCCTCAAAACTGGACCATACCATAATACCCACACTGCAAGCGCAGTTGCATGGTTAGAATCA
>SZWC01013411.1:4262-43015 GCA_023375785.1 Penium margaritaceum | reverse complement strand
AAGCGCAGTGCACATAGACCGGCAGAATGTATGGAGACCGAGCCGACATGGGGGGAGAGAGAGAGAGAGAGAGAGAGAGAGAGAGATATATATATAGATAGATAGATAGATGAGATAGAGAGAGAGAGGATCTCACGGACACACATCAATCGCACTCACACCCTTCTTGAATGAGTCACGCTTCACTGCCTTGGTCAAGAAGTCAGCCAACTATTGTGCCATCTCAATCCACACAATGCTGATGCTGCCGTCATGCAACAATGAACGCACATAGTGATACTCGACATTGATTTTCTTTGTGCAAGTGTGATGTATGACATCATTGTCAGCAATGGCCATGGCACTCTCATTGTCACAGTGCAACATGATGGACGTGACTAGCTTACGTAACTTGCAAACACGCGATGCATCCACACACTCTCACATGCGCCAGAACCAAGGGCCACATACTCAACCTCAGTAGTGTTGTGTTCAATACAATCTTGCTTCTTGTTGTGTCAAGATACATCCATGCCGGCAACAAGAAAAATCCAGGTAGTTTGACTCTTATCATCCAGACTGCCCAATCACTGTTGGTATAGCCTACCACAACAACGGAAAGCTGTCAACGGAACATGAAGCCTCACCGTGGGGCCAAGACGACATAGCGCAATACGCCAAGACAACCATGGCCTCAAAGTGGAGGTGACGTGGTTCCTGAGAGAACTGGACTAATAGGTTGATGGCGAACGCAATGTCTGGACTCGTCGTCGTTGCCAGGATCATCAAAGACCCGATGACACATAGATACGTGGTGATGTTTAGTGGCTGCCCACAATGGTTGGATCAGAGTTCTTTAGCTTTGCTTGCCAATTGGTTGACATGGGTGAGGATGCTCTCGGCATAAGGGGTATGTCCTCAGCAAAGCACCGTGACAAATTCTAGACGTACATGGCCTGATGGATGTAGAGTACATCCATGGAGAGATCATGCTCAAGCTCCGTGCCTAGAAAGACTCGAGCCGGCCCAAGGTCCTTTATCTGGCATGCAACATGGAGCAAGTCCTTCACCCGTTGGATGGTAGCTGCATCGGATGACCAGATGAGCAAGTCGTCAACATAGACTAGACAATGACAAAGGTCTGGCCTCGCAAACTGATGAACAGTGTGGAGTTGGCAATGCTACAAAGGAGGCTGTCGCTCATAAGAGTACGAATGATATTCTGATACCAGCAACATAGTGATTGCTTCTGGCCATAGATGGCCTTCCACAGCTTGTAGACATTGCCGGAGCCATCGTCAAAGCCTGGTGGCTGTGTCATGTAAAGTTCCACGCCTTCCAGTGAGCCATGGAGAAAGGTGTTGCTCACATCTATCTGATGCAGCTCCCACCCATGTTGGGCAACCAAGCTGAACAACGCCTGGCTAGTGGAGAGCCGACCGACCGGGACGAAGATTCGTTCATAGTCAATCCGAGTGGCCTAAGAAAACCCCTTGGACATAAGGTGGGCTTGGTGCTTTTCTAGGGACCCGTTTGGCTTCCACTTGCGTAGGAGGACC
Organism: Penium margaritaceum; assembly: GCA_023375785.1. Classification (NCBI taxonomy): domain Eukaryota; kingdom Viridiplantae; phylum Streptophyta; class Zygnematophyceae; order Desmidiales; family Peniaceae; genus Penium; species Penium margaritaceum. The sequence goes on along the minus strand of SZWC01013411.1, from coordinate 41,477 downwards.
CAGTTAGCGCCAATGGCCTTCCGGCTAGGGGAAGGTCGACAAGGTCGTAGACATGATGTTGCCGAATGGCGGTGAGCGCTTCAGCACATGCAGCCTCCCAATGTATGGCCTAGGGAGACGCCAGTGCCTTACGTAGGGTGTCTGGATCCTCTAGGCATTTTGTGCGTTGGACAGTGAGTGCGTGTGCGTCTCGCGCCCCATGTGGTGTGCGTGTGAGTGTGGCTCTGACAGCATATTCATGCTCTTGATGGAGCATGGCATAGCCCAAGGCTGGCCCTAGATGTAGGTCAGTGATGACAACCAAAGTGGCCAAGCCAAGCGCTTCGAGGCCAGGGTCCCCACTCACGACTATGGGAGTGGGTCTGTCGGGAGGCAGAGAACCTCGTGGGGTGACAGGGGTTTGTGGCGCGATAGGGCGCGAGGCGGTGGCCTGTGTCGTTGCTGACGGTCAGGGTCATTGACTCTCGCCCGGGCCACGTGTGTAGCGTGCCGGGAAGGACGGGGCAACCAGCTTGGAGGTGCCAGCAGACGCAGATGGGGTAGCTGGCCCAGAGGAGTTGGCAAACACGGATAGGGCGGTCGGCGCAGAGGTGCCAGTAGAAACAGATGGGGTAGCTAGCTCGGAGCGGCTGGCGGACACATATAGGGAGGCCAGTGCAGAGGTGTCCACGGACACAGATTGGAACCTAGACCGGAGGGGCTTGTGGACACGGACAGGGAAGCCGGCGGAGAGGTGCCAGCGGACGCATATGGGGCACCTGGCCCGGAGGGGCTGGTGGACACGGACAGGTCAGCTGACGCAAAGGTACCAGCAGACGCAGATGAGGCAGCTGGCCCGGAGGGGTTGGCAAACACGGATGGAGAAGCTAGCGTAGAGGTGCCAGCGGACGTTGATGGGACACCAGGCCCGGAGGGGTTGGCGGACATAGACGGGGCGTCTGGCGTAGAGGTGCTAGCGAGCACTAACGATGTGACGTCCCGATGCAACTGGACAGAGGATGAACCCACCACTCCTCCACGTGACGGGAGGAACATCGACGAGTCAGACCGAACGAGGTCGCAGGAAAATAGGTCCTCAAAAGTGTCGGGATGGATCCCAAAAGTGCCATGTCTTTGACTGACACAAGATGCGAGGGAAGGTGCAGGGACGGCCATGAGGCTCAATTTTGCCGCCTCGGTGTGGGATAGGCAGCTACACGATGATTACGCAGCTCCATACGTGAGCCAGTCGAAGGTCGGCGTGCTCGCCTCACCGTTACTGGTACGGTGTGGACTAACAGGGTAGAGGTCCATGGGGAATCCGGTTCCAGACCCAAGTCATGTAGGTCATGGCTTAGAAGTAGAAGTCATCGAAAAGATCAGACTCGACGTGCATGGTGTAGGCAGCGTCGGCCATGGTGCGGTTCCACCGCTTAGAGACGTCGTTGTCGGCTGGCATGTAAGGCACCGACATCTCATAATGGATGCCACGGAAGGCAAGGAAGAGTGTGGTCTCCCCCATAAACTTGCCACTGCGATCAAAGTAAAAGCGGCGGAGAGGGCGACCGTACTAGCGCTCAGCATGGACAAGCCAGTCTCGAATGGTTTAGGCGACATCGCTCTTCAGTCAATTACAGAAGACCAAGCGAAAGCGAGAGTTGTCGTCGGTGAGGGTCAGGACATACCGTCCGTTCTCCCCGACAGACTCCGTCAGGTGGGGACCCATGACATTTGAGTGGACCAAGTCCAGCAAGGCGGATACATGTGAGGAGGACAGGGGGCAAGTGGACCGATGGATCTTCCTCTCAGCACACTCAATGCACCCCATGGTACATGGAAGTGGAAGAGAGGTTGGGTCGAGGCCCTTGGCAGGCTGCATACAAAGCATGTTGTCGACAATGGCAGAGTGGACGTGAGAAAGGCAGCAGTGTAGGAGACGTGTGTGCTACAAAGAGTGTGTGCTGGTAAACCACACGTGGCATGTGTCAGCCAATGGGGAGGGGACAAAGGGAGAAGCGGACAAGCGCGGCACGTGCCACATGTTGCCACAAGAGGTGGCATGCACAACGACACGGCCGGACAGACTCAACAACACAGTGCCAACACCACGCAAGTGTAGTATGTCCATGCCCATGCGGTCAAGGCTCGTGAAGGGCAGGAGGCTAAGCTCAAGATCAGGGACAAAGAGGACATTAGTCACGAAGACATCCCATGGGTGGCCCCGCAAACGAACAATACCGACGCTGCAAACGGGTAAAACCCGACCAGAACCTGTCTGAATCCTAGAGGCATCGGTAACAAGGCCAAGGATACTGAAGGCCTCACGCAAGGTCGTCATGTGATGCGTGGCCCCGGGGTCGATGATCTAGGTCTCGGCCAGATCCTGGACCACTGTTGCCAGGTCCCTAACGGTGACATGGCAGTGGGAAAGGGAGGCGGATGCGGTGGACGGGGGTGCAAACCGGGACTGTCAGTCATCCAACCATATGACACCATAAAAAAGAGGAGCAGGTGGGGAGGGCATGACAAAGATTGGAACAGACAAAGGTATATGGCATGACCGCAGCTCAAACTCTGTCATGCATGACAGGGCAGGATGACCAGCGATGAAACACCTTGCACTTCCCTTGAGAGGAGGGCAAGGGAGTCCAAGTTGGAGTGAGATGAACTGCTCCAACTGACGCTTTCGTGTGGAGGGCCCGACGGAGTAGATCGACTACAGTGTGATGGCACAAGAGTCGGGGAAGGAGGGAGGTGCCGATAATGGAAGAGCAGGTGCCGACGACTGCGGATGATGTTGCGGCTGAGCTGTCGGAGGATCAAAGGGAGCTGGCGGTAAGGACATAGCAAGAGCAACTACAGTCACAAGAGCGGTGGCAAGGCGGCGCTCACGCTGGCGATGCATGGTGGTGATAACATGCGCCTTGTCTGTTAGGAACGGACACATGTACTATCCGTGTCCTGGCCGGCCACGGTTCTGGCAGACTAAGCTGCCGCCATTGGATTCGCTCGACTGCTGTCTTGGACCCTTGCCCTTCTTGCCCCTGTATTCCTTTTTGCCGGATGATGAGGCGCTAGAGGACGCTGCTGCTACGGGGGCGACAACAACTACGAAGGCGACAGCAAGAGAGGCGAGGGCCTCTGTGCATTGGATGCAGGAATCCTTACGAGCCTCCTCGATGTGTAGAAGGAGCCCGTATGCCCAGGGCATGAGGGTGTCCTAGGCAGCTATCGCGGCGAGAACGTCCTACGTGTAATGGAAGAAGATGTTGGCAAATGCATCGGTTGCGTTGCGCTTGATGGTGAGGAGCGCAGATAGAGGGGGTGGTACAGCGTTTCCGTGGCGCCAAAGGATGTCCTCCACCCGCTACTACTAGGACGTGACACGCTCACTCTCCCCCATACGGAGGGAGTTGAACTCCCAAAGCAGGCGGCTGGTCTCTGCCTCATTGGTAAGGCAATGAGGGCACGTGAGGATGTGCCACGCCGCTGCGGGGTCGGGGAGGCCGCCAATGGAGAAGTCGCCAAGGAAGGGCGCGAGAGAAAGACGTGAAGCCGGAGGGGCGACGGGGATGAGGGCACGTACAATGCAATCAGCATCATACACCAGGTCGGCTTGAGTGGAGTCGTAGGACAAACGTAGTATGGCCATAGGCCCTCACTCTACGCAAAGATGCGGAAGCTGAGCTCCCAGCTTCGGAACTACTCGCCAGCCTGGAGTGGCGAGGGCAGAGTTTCAAGATCCTTTGGCAAGCGGCTAGCACCTAGAGTGGGGCCTAGGACTGAAGACATAATCTACCTCTGGCATTGGGTATGCAGCTATGCCAAATGTTGTGTACCAGAGGAAACGGTGGGACTAGCATCCCCGGATGGAAGGAAGGGCGCCAACTACTGATGCACCTACCGCTGCTGCTACAATGGCTGCTATTGTTGTAGTTATGTTGGCAACTTTAATATCTCTAGCTACTGCATCAGCGTTGCAAGCTATTGACGTTTGGCGGCCAGCGGATCTGTTCAGCCAGAAATGCCACCGACAGATCCTACAGAGTGTTGGTGTTGCTCCGGCTGCTGTTGCTGTTGCTCTTGTTACTACTGCTGCTGATGATGTTGATGCTGCTCTTACTATTGTAGTGGCTACTATAACGTCTACTGCTACTACTGTTACTATATCCGCTCATGGTACTGTAGTTACTGCTATAGCGGCTGCTGTTTTAGCTACTATAGCTGTAGCTATTGTGGCTACTACTCCTATTGCTGATGCTACTGCTGCAATGGCTACTGTTGTGTTTGGTGCAGCAGCTACTGCTACTACTGCTAAATGCTACTACTGCTTGTGCAGCGGCGGTAGCTACTATTGTTGTTCTTGCTGCTACAACTGTTTTACTTGCTCTCGAAAGGGAAGACCTTTGGGTCCTCCTGTAGAGGACGACTGCTCCTAAATTCTAGCCATAGTTCCCTCTATTTTCTTTGTTGCGTTGAACTTGTTCTTTACGTCAGCAGTGATGTCTGTAGGAAATTAGAAGTGACGTCAATAGTGCCGATGACGTTAATAGTGAGAACAGTACTGACGTTAGCCGAGGGTGGCTGATGTCAGGAGTGAATTTCGTGCTACTGTTGCGACCGTTGTTGCTACTAATGCATTAGCTGCTATGCTACTACCGTTGCTACTACTTCTTGTGTTGTTATTGCTTTTACTACGGTTGCTTTAGTTGTTGCTACTACCACTACTGTTGCTGCTGCTGTTGATGCGGCTGCTACTGCTTCTACTACTATTACTACTACTACTACTGCTATAGTGACCGCTGCATTGGCTGCTACTGCTATTGCTGCTACTGCTACTGCATTTGCTACTACTTCTGCTGTTGCTGTTGTCACTAACGTTAGCAGTGACATTAGCGGTGATTTGAGCACTTGTGAATGACATCACTATAGCTCCTGCTACTATCCCCACTGATGTTGCTGCTTTGGCTACATGGCTGCTATGGCTGTTGCTACTGGTACTACTACTACTACTACTACTACTACTACTACTACTACTACTACTACTACTACTACTACTACTACTACTACTACTACTACTACTACTACTACTACTGCTACAACAACTACTACTACTACTACTATTACTACTACTACTACTACTACTACTACTACTACTACTACTACTACTACTACTACTACTACTACTACCACTACTACTACTAATGCTGCTGTAACGGGTACTGCAGCTATTGTTACAATTACTACGTTTATGGTAGCAAAACTTGTGGTTCTCGTTACTCTAGTAGTGCTACTCTATGCAGTTGTTGCTACGACAGGTGCTGTTGCGGCAATATTCGCAACGAGGGTGGAGGTGCTGCCCTAAGCCCTTGACTATGGTGAGTGCAGAGGTTTCGCTATTCTTCTTTTATTTTTTTTCTTTCATGGTCACTGCTCCCTGCTGCTTCAACTGTGTTGCCGTGGCCGCTCCTCTTGTTGCTACCATGGGCCGCTGCTACTACTGCTGCTACTGGCTGCCACTATTGCTGCCCGCAGCACCTACTGCTGCTGCCCGTTGCTGGCTGCCGCTGCACACTGCCGACTTCTGCTGCTCATTGTTGGTGGTGCTGTTGCTGCCAGTTGTTGCTGCTACTCACAGCTTGCTGCTTCCTGCTTTCTTATACTACTGTTGTTGCTGGTGCTTGCTCCTTGCTGCTTGATTCTTGTTGCTCGCTATTGCTCTTGTTTCTGCTGCTCCTGCTCTCGCCTTTGCTTCAGCTGCTACTACTGCCCGTAGCTGCTGCTGTACGTTGTTGCTTGCTGTAGCAGCTATTGCTTTCTAGATGTGTGCTGCTAGGTGCGTGTTGCTGCTGTTGCAGCTGCGCTAGCAACAGCAGATGTGTAGTCACTTTCTTGGCGGTGTCTTTGCCACTGCGTCGGCGCCGCTCTAGCATCAGTTGGTCGTTCCGGGCACGAGTCCACCACTACTATCATCGCCATGGAATCAATGCTGCTGAAAAAAGCTTCATTAGCCTTTACCCCGCGTCAGGAGCGTTTTGAAGACGCCACCCGATAGGTCAACGCTATCAAAGAAAATCCAGCAGCAGTTCCCCTCTAGAGGCGTATTCTGGGGACCGCCAGTGTTGACTGGACTTACTTGACGATGTTGTGTTTCTTCTCCTACGCTCTGGCTCTAATACCAAGCTTGAAAAGCTAACACATCAGGTTGGGGCACCAGCATTGTTGATGCAGCATGTGGGAACCCACGCTTGTTGCTGTGGCTGCCCCCTCAGCATGCTGCACCAAAGTCTAAGTTTGAGAGCTCTAGTTTTGTTACTCATAAACGTGTGCGCCAGAGTTCGCACCAGAAAACAGCTAAAAACTGCAAATGACTGATTAGAAAGTAGCAACAATGGATGACCTCTCCAAGTTCTAGCTCCACCCCAGCTCAATAGAGCGTGTTACTCAGGTTATAAGCCAGTAAAAAAAGGACCTATTTTCTAGTAGTCAAGCTTTTCTCGGTGAGCCCTGCCAGTCAGCCCAAAACCCGGGCGTTGTCCATTTTGCCTCAAAAGTGGACCATACCATATCACGCATGCTGCAAACGCAATCCTGTGGTTAGAATCACCTAGAAAAACAATGGCAATGAGCTATAACCGCCTGTACCTAGGCAGCATCTACGCTAGTCCCCGGTCCCAACAGTGCCCGAACAACATGAAACTTGGACCCTAAGCAGAACATGGTGTTGCTGATGCAAAGCGCAGTCAGACCCAGCGTTGGACGCGTGCCGACAGCATATACAGCCACAGTGATTGCCAGCGGCACGACTGTCGAGGAGGTCTGCCGATGGAGCTGAGCGCGTTGGAGGGAGGAGGCTTAAGCAAGATGCGTGTAGGTCTCAGCATGCGTTGGCTCCACCATACCACACTCCAGCAGTGTTGCGTCTCATCGTTAGTCATCTGCACGCCGATGTGTTGGAACTGGAGGAGAGAGGGAGCCTTGGAGCAGCAAACATGTGGGACTGAAAGGGCATCACTTGTGCTCAAGAATGGTTTTGAAATCACTCAAAATGATTGAGTACATATAGAGCTAGAGCTTGGGCAAGTCAGCCCTCTCACAAGCCACACCACTTAGCAATGGAGGCTAAGGCTCACACACTAGAGTCCATAATCTCACACAAGAGAGGGAATCAGCCTAGAAATCAGACTGACCACTCACACACGACCTAGAGAGCTAGAAAATGCTCTCATAGCACACTCCTAGCGGTCATACAACCCACAATCCCACAGAGAATCGCCATGTGTCCATGGCTAGCACACAAGGATCTCACCTCACCTAAAAAGTAAGGAGAGGTACCCTTTTCCTAGTCAGCACAATGTGACAAGGCAACCCAATAATCTATGACCCTTTTTGGATATGTCTCCCATCAGGTCTTGACCCTAGACCTCTTGCCTTTTTCTCTTCTCAGGCTAAGGCATGGAGCCATCATCGATGGTCACCCAGACACCGGCGGTCGATGACCTCGAAAACTTCGAAAACTCATATCTCTCAATACGACCGTTGGATCGGCCTGAAACTTGGACCTTAAACAATTTGCCACCTGATCTTTCCAATGGTGAAGTCAGATTGACGATCGGAGCATGCATTTGGTACCTTCCTAGAACTTGATCCTGTGGACCTGAAACTCAGCCGGATGGCTCCTTTCCCAACAATCTACCACTTTGCCGCAGTCAGAGTGAGCTGAGTCCACATGCCTTCATGTAGAACTGCTGCTTCTCACGGGTCACTGGCTTGGTACAAGAATCAGCGACCTGCTTGTTGGTTGGAGTAAACTCCAGCTTGATAGCACCATCCTGCACCATGTGCTTGATGAAATGATATGCAATGTCAATGTGCGTGGTGCGTGCATGGTGCTCAAGATTCTTGGCGAGTGCGATTGCGCTCTCGTTGTCGACGCGCAGAAGAAGTGGAACTGGTGCACTCCCACTCATCTCTGCCATGAGACGCTGAAGCCAAACTGCTTCCTTGGCTCTAAAACTGAGAGAAACGTACTCAGCTTCCGTACTTGAGGTGGCCACGACCACCTACCGCTTGCTGCACCAGCTCATGGCCCCACCATTCATGAGAAACACATGTCCAGAGATGGACTTGCGGTCCTCAAGGTTTGAAGCCCAATCTGCGTCAATGTAGCTGATGATGTTGTTGTCATTGCCGTTGTAGGTGATGTCGATGTTGATGGTTCCAGCAAGGTAGCGGAAGATCTGCTTCAGTGCCTTCTGGTGCTCAGGTCCAGGGTTCACCATGTGCTAGCTCACAGCGCTCACAGCCTGTGCGAGGTCCGGCCTGGTTACCACCATCAGGTAGATGAGACTATCGACGGTGCTCTGGAACTTCTGCCGCTCAGTTGCATGCGCTTCTCCATTAAATCTCACAAGGTACTGTCGCGTTTCCAGCAGCATGCCGATGGGTTTGGTCTCTGCCATGCCAAACTGCTGCAAAACATCCTTGATGCAGTGGTTGTGTTGCAGTGAGAGAGAGCGTGATTTGCGGTCACGCGCGATCTGGATTCCGAGGAAGTATGATGCCTCCTCGAGATCACACATCTGGAAGCGCTCCTTCATTACCTCCTTGAACTCCTGTAGTGCAACCATGTTGTTGGAAAGGAGGAGCATGTCATCCACATAGACGATGATGAGGATGAGCACCTCATGACCATGCTGCCAGCGATAGACGCTATAGTCACACTCACTGCGCTCAAACCCCATGCACTGCAGCGCCGCATCCAATTTCTTGTTCCAAGCACGTGACGCTTGCTTGAGGCCATATAGCGACTTCTGCGGCTTGCAAACCAGGTGCTCTTGGCCATCCATGACGAATCCCTCTCGCTGCTCCATGTAGATCTCCTCCTCCAAGTCACCGTTCAAGAATGCCATCTTGACATCCATGTGGTGAATCTCAAAGTCCTCAGCTGCTGCATAAGAAAGGAGCGTGCGCACAGAGGCAAACTGTGCAATAGGAGCAAAGGTTTCTGTGTAGTCGATGCCTTCCTACTGCGCGTAGCCCTTGGCGATGAGCCTCGCCTTGTACTTTTTGATGTTAGCATCAGCGTCCCTTTACTTCTTGAACACCCACTTGCACTTAATTACCTTGCATCCTGGTGGACGCTCAGTCAACTCCCACGTACCGTTGTCGAGCTGGGATTGTATCTCCTACTGTACAGCTTGCACCCAATCCGCTGCATCTGGTGTAGCCATGGCCTCCTTGTAGGACGTTGGCTCAGTTGAATCTGCTGCAACTGTGACATTCATCTGGTCTGATTTTTGCAACATCCAAAAATGCCCGCGCTCACCAGGCTTGTAGCGCACCCTTAGAGGGTACCTGCCACTGGTACCGGGGCATTAGCGGGTGGCTAGCGCAGTGCTGCAGGTACAAGTGCTGGTGCTGGTGATGCTGCATCTCCTTCCTCTGCTTCTGCCAATGAGGTCGCTGTATCTACTACATCAGACATGGGAGAATAGAGTGGTTCTTCCATTGTCGCAACAGAGGAAGGGTCAGGAGAGACGGGGTCAGGGAGAATGTCTGCTCCCAGTGCTTTGTCAGCTGCTAGTTCACCTGCCTCTTTGCAGATAATGTTGGTGCCGATGACGTTACTTTTGTTGAAAACAACATCCTTGGAGATGATAACGTGGCCAGTATCCCTCTCGTAGAGACGATACGCCTTGCTTGCCACGTCATAGCCGATCATCAGCATCTGTGCGCTCTTCGCGTCCCATTTCTGCCGCTTCTCCTTGGGCACGTGCATGTGCGCCAAGCTGCCAAACATGTAAAGATGACCCACGCTTGGCTTCTTGCCGAACCACGTCTCACACGGCGTCATCTGCTCCAGGGCCTTGGTTGGACTGTGGTTCTTGATGCACACGCAGTGCTCACTGCTCCGACCCAGAAGTCATATGTGAGCCGAGCCACGTGCAGCATGGAGAACGTCGACTCAACGATGGTGCGATTGGCGCGTTCTGCTACGCTGTTCTGCTGCAACGAGTATGGTGTGGTGTGCTACGCCTTGATGCCTACTGCTATGAGGTAGTCCTGGAATTCTTTGCTCAGGTACTCTCCGCCACGGTCGCTGCGCAGTGCCTTGATCTTCTTACCATTATGGTTCTCCACCATTGCCTTGAACTCCTTGAACCTGTCAAAGCACTGGTCCTTGGAGGAAAGGAAGTACACAACAGTGTAACGGCTGAAATCATCAATGAAGGTGAGAAAATACCTAGAGCCTCCAAAGCTCTGGGTTTGCATCGGGCCACACAAGTCTGTGTGGACCAGCTCCAGCACCTCCTTCGCATGCTCCCCTGCTTGAGAGAACGCCTCGCGATGCTGCTTCCCCTCCAAACAGCCGATGCACAATTGCTGCACAAAGTTAGAGATGGTGGACAAGTCACGCACCATCTGCTTTGTTTGAAGTTGCTGCAAGGCGCGCATGCCAATGTGGACGCAGCGCGTATGCCAGATTTTGCCAGCTATAGCCTGCACCACTGCTGCGAGACTCTGCTCTCGCAGGATCTTGGTCGTCCCCAACAGGCGGTACATATCACCTTCCTTCACCGACCTGGCCAACTCCTCTCCCGTTTCCTTGTCGAGGATGTAGCCATAGTCGTAGTCAAAGACGACTCGCAGTCCTGTGTTGGTGAGAGAGGACACTGAGAGAAGGTTGAACGCAGCATGAGGTACATATAGCACGCCATGGAACACTCCTACTTCAATGCCACGTGGGGTCTCCAACTACATCTCCACAATCCCAATCCCCTCAGCATACACCACCCGATCATCACCCAAAGCAATAGGTTGGGGGGGGATGGAGAGCAGTTGCGTAAACCACTCCTTGTGGCGTGTCAGACTCTTGGTACACCCTGAGTCTTTGTACCACTCCAAATCCGCCTTCTCCTTCTGCGACATGTCAGACTTTGCCATGAAGAGGCAGTCCCGCACCTCCTTGGCCACGTTCATGTTACCAAAATGGCACACGCCGGTCTGGTTTTCCTGCTGTTGCTGCTGACGCTGTTGTGACTGTTGCTGCTCGTGCTGTGGAGATTGCTGCTCTTGCTGCTGCTGCTGCTCCTTCTGGTCCCTCTTTCACATGCAGCATTATTTCTTGTACTACCCCTCTTTCTGGCAAAATTGGCACTTGCCTTTCTTCTTGCATCTCTACTGCCCAGACTGCTGCTGCTGCTGGTTGCGTGAGCCCATGGCCATAAAAGCTGCTTCACTGTTGTTGCCGCCATTGCGCTTTGCTGCATTGTGACGCGGTTCCACCTGCACCAGGTGCGTGCAGATGAAGTCCAGGTCAAGAGTCGGCTGGCACTCCAGCGTCTCTCGCACCGTGTCATACCTCGTTGGGAGTCCCCTTAATAAGAGGAGGATGAAGCACATCTCCTCCATAGGATTTCCGGCCGCTTTTAGCTGCTTTGCCAGCTCCTTTGCCCTGTCTAAGTATACCTCCATCCCTTCGCCACCCTGCATTTTCAACGCCATCATTTTCTCCTCCAAAAGCATGAGGAATGCAGGATCCTCGCTCTCATACTTCTTGCACAACGTGTCCCACCCCTCTTTTGCAGTAGCCATGTCACTCACGTACTGAAGATGCGCGTTCGAGATGGTGTTGACAAGCAGCCTATAGGTCTGCCTGTCCTTCCTCTACTCCTCATATGTCATTGCTGCAGTTGTAGATGAACTTGCACCTGCTACACCTTTCTGTAGCGTCTTCACTGCCACCAACTCCGCTACTGTGATGCCTTTTGCCTGTGGAGGCAGAGCGCGCTCGTCGCCGCTCACCACCTCCTACAAGCCGCTCTCCTCCAAAAGGAGGCGGATACGGATCTTCCAAAATGTAAAGTTGGCATGCCCTTCCAGCCCCTCCAAGGGCTGGGCTGCTGTTACCACGTCTGCTGCTGCCATTTTGAGCTTTGGTGATGCTCAACGTTGCCCTTAAGTGGCGACGCTACCCCTGTTTTTGCTGCTGCTTCTGCCACACATCTGTCTGTCAGAAAACCGACAGTATAGGCCAATAGACTGGGAATTTTGAAAAACCAAGCTCGCCAATGAAAAATTCAGCTCAAAAACTTTCGGATCAACCCATAAAACGGGGTCATCAACAGGGGATTTTCAGAGATATGCCCTTTTGAAAACAGGGTATCCTGCTGCTCCTACTCCAGCTCACATAAGCCAGCTTGTAAACATCGTTTCTCCCAAATGTACCAATATCATGCAAATATTTTTGCACCAATAGAAAGATTAGGAAAAATAATTCAATTTGCTTGTGCTACTTTTTAAATTTGACAAAGAAATGAGAGAGTTATGGTCATCACAAGGCGACAGTCTTACTCAGAGAGAAGAGTGTAGCGCTGGCCGACCTCGTTTTGACCATAACTCTCAATCCCACCGTTGGATCTTTGCGATCTTGGACTCTTTAGAAAGCTTGTCTTCCGAAATTGAAGATCCACTGGTCGATTATCAAATTTGATTGAGTATTCACCCTAACCCGTCACACTCAATGTGACGACCTGTGCTGGCTGAAAGTGGCAGAACTTGGCTCTTATACCAAGTGTTGGAACTGGAGGAGAGAGGGAGCCTTGGAGCAGCAAACATGTGGGACTGAAAGGGCATCACTTGTGCTCAAGAATTGTTGTTAAGTCACTCAAAATGATCGAATACATATAGAGCCAAAGCTTGGGCAAGTCAGCCCTCTCACAAGCCACACCACTTAGCCATGGAGGCTAAGGCTCACACACTAGAGTCCATAATCTCACACAAGAGAGGCAATCAGCCTAGCAATCAGACTCACCACTCACACACGACCTAGAGAGCTAAAAAATGCTCTCATGGCACACTCCTAGTGGTCATGTAACCCACAATCCCATGGAGAATCGCCATGTGTCCATGGCTAGCAGACAAGGATCTCACCTCACCTAAAAAGTAAGGAGAGGTACCTTTTTCCTAGTCAGCGCACTCTGACAAGGCAACCCAAGAATCTATGACCCTTTTTGGATATTTCTCCCATCAGTTCTTGACCCTAGACCTCTTGCCTTTTTCTTTTCTTAGGCTAAGGCATGGAGCCATCGTCGATGGTCACCCAGACATCGGCGGTCAATGACCCCGGAAACTTTGAAAACTCATATCTCTCAATCCGACCGTTGGATCGGCCTGAAACTTAGATTGTAGACAAATTGCCACCTCGTCTTTCCAACGGTGAAGTCAGACATGGAACTTTCCTGTCATCGAAGCAAGCATCTGGGACTTTCCTTGAACTCGTACTTGCTCTGGTACTTTCCCGGAACGATCGAAACAAGCATCTGGTACTTTCCTGGAACTTGCTCCTGTGGACCTGAAACTGAGCCGGATGGCTTCTTTCCCAACACGATGTACACAAGTCGGGAGGACCAAACAGAGAACAAAGAGAGATGCGTGAAAACCAAAAGTAGATGTCTTTGACATGGCTTGTGAAGACACACGAGTCATGAAAGAACGAAGTGTGGCGTGTCGGGTAACCAGACCAAGAGCTAGCAAGTAGCAAGCTCGCTCTCGCTCATGGCCCCCGTCAACTATTGGACTTGAACCAATCCACCCAAATATTTGCTGAGAGGCAACAATCCATCATAACCAACAAAACCTGGTCACAGGTATGAATCCGGATACAACCAATCCTAAGACCAACTCTGTAAGCGACACGTAAAGTGCTCCACAAAGAGTGAACAATTGATTGTGTGCATGCCAATATGTGAGCAATTGGAGCTCGAACACAAATGTTGATGGTGACGACACTTATGAGCCACACAATGTGGATGTTGCACAGTTGCATCTCCCCCATGACGGAGCGGCTTGTAGCCAGATCTCTCCATGTTTAGTCACATACGTTAGTGTGAGTGGAGTGTGCAACGAGGCCAGAGATCACTCCACGTCTGTGACACACAAACCACCACCGTACTGGGCCTGACCTATGCGATGTTGTCCATAGGTTACGGTGACCCCTCAGCTCATTTCCATGCTCGTGCGAATCCCTGACAAGACAGCCACCTCAGACCAGTGGGGGAGCTGATGTGGCCTTGGGAGTGCCCGAGACTCCATGAGTGTCACGCAGCAACAGCGACAAATCCTTGGAGGACCCACCAACAACCGCCATTGCCAGGCACAGGCCGCAACACCTGCCCAACAGAGGAGTCGTGCAGGAGGGGTGCAGCACTGTAGCAACACGCCACCGCAGCAGCGCCAAAGCAGCAACCTTCCAGCAGTGCAGCAACAGTGCTGGCACTTTTGACCACAGCAGCAACAGCAGCAACAGAAGCAGCAGCAGCAGGATCGGCGGCGACATCAGAAACATCAGCAACAGCAGCCGTCGAAGTGCCTTGAGGCCACTACCGTCAAGCTCGACGGCAGCAGCAGCGGCAGAAATAGCAGGGTGCACGATCGCTGCCCATGTCTGTGCAGTTTCCTAGAAGCCGCACCGACATGGAGGAGTCGTGGATGAAAATCGCGTCAGCCACCACCTCCCTGTCTGCACGAGCTTGCCCCAGCTTCAAACGAATACCATTTTTGGCATTTGAGGGTGCGTTGGAAAGCTCTTGTCTCAAGCTCTTCAGAGCTACTATTCATGCTTTCTTTCATGCTGTGTAGCCACGAGCAAAGACTGCAGTGCACCGCAGATTTGTGTTTTTGCTGAAATTCGGGCAGAAAAGGAAAAAGTGGCATTTTGCCACTTTTTTTAGATTTTTGCGACCGAAAACTTCACCATCATGTTCAGAACATTTAGGAGCCTCTGAGGTCCAGATTTTGCTTGATTTGGACAACCTTTTTATTGTGTGGAAACCTTGAAATTTCAGCACTTAGCCAAGTGACTTGCCGTCAGCACCTGCAGCTCCATACAGTAGCAGCAGCTAGCAACAGTGGCAGCGGCATGCAGCAGCAGCAGCTTGCAGCAACAGCAGTGTGCAGCAGCAGCAACGTGCATCAGCAGCAGCTTGCAGCTGCAGTGATCGGCGGCAATAGCGACAGGATGAGTAGCAACAGGAGGAGCGGCAGCAGTAGCGGCATCATTGACGGTAGTTGCAGCACCCTCGAAAGCAGTAGTGGCTGCCTTTCTTCTTTCCTCTTCCTTGGCATTCCCCTCTCCTCTCGCTTTGGGTTCCCCCTGCTGGTCCCTTGGGTGGGTTGGGCGTTGGGACAGGCACTCGGAGCTCCCACAAGACCCTCCCATTTTTTCTCGCCCACTGGGGTGGAGGGAACGCTGTCGGATTTTTTCCTGCAACTGGAAGGGTCCACCCATGGCGTTCCCAGGCTGAAATAGGCCTCGACATTTTTTCCACACCCACAAGGGCGAGGTAATTTCTGCCAGGCTTTTTCAGCCGCTAAGATGGCAGTAGCAGCTGAGGGGACAGAGTGCCACCATCGTCGACGGTAGCAACAACAACAGACACAAAAGCCGTAGTGGCAGAATGCCTCTGCCATCACGTTCGACGATAGCAGCAAGAACAACAGTACTGACACAACAGCACACAACAATGATAGCAAGGCCACAAACATGGCCAACAATCACCACTGTAGCATCAGCGATCCAAGCAACTGGTCTCGTTTCCATGTCCTCCACCTCCCATCGTGTGAGTAGCGTGCTTTCTCCAATAAAGCAGCTCACCACGGGGGCCTGCGAGATCGCTAAGCTTAAGCAGCAGATCCTTGCTGCTGGGAACCATCAGCTCGCCGAGCATCACCAACGGATGGTGCTCTCCATTCACAGGAGTACGAGTAACATACCTGAGTCAAGGGGTCCCACTACTGGTCGTGTCGAGTCCGTAGCGTCGCGTCGAGATGTTGGAAATGGTGTTGCCTGCTCTGTTCAGTCTGTCGAGTCTCTTGTTGGGGGGGATGATGCAAGTGTCATGTTGTAGTGTTGTGTCAAGTCATGCACAGGTCAAATGATCCGTCATGGCTTCATGGGTCCCAGTCAAGTGTTGTTGCTCGTCTGTCAGCATCGCAGCTCTCTAAGGAGCAACCTGCTTCTGTCACCTGTACTGTTGCTTGCTATTACGTCACAACGATAAAGCGTGTGACAGATGCCACCTGGATCATTGATACAGGTGCCACTCATCACATGACTTGTCGTCGTCATGACTTCATCATGTTGGGTCATGTTCGGTCAGTACGGTCCGTGCACATAGCAGCTAGCTATGAGGTCCCAGTCCAAGGCATAGGCGTAGTGCAGTTGCACGTGCTGTCTGGCCCCTCGTATATCTTGAACATTATGTATGTGCCTGTGTTGGAGCTCTGCCTGCTTTCTAGACGTGCCTGCACTCGCACGGGACTCGGCGTGTCCAACACAAGCGAGGATGCCATTGTGTTTGTCTGTGCCACGTAAGAGGTGGTCTTGCGTGGGATGGCTATGGATGACTTGTACCATGTCTCTGGTTACCCTACGTCTGCTCCTCCCTCGCCCTCCCCAACCTCTGCTCATGTCTATGTGACGAGCACTTTATCACCCGAGCGCCAGCGTCTATTGCACAGACGCCTCTGCCATGTACACCTAGACGCTATCGATCGTCTAGTGCGCACACAGCCCGCGCTTGGTCTTGATGCGGCGTCTTTTGAGACGCCGCCCAAGACCGACTGTCTCCAATGCACTCAAGGAAAGATGCACTGAGCCAAGTACCCTCCTTCCAACTCGCGGGCACTTTGGCCTCTCGAGTTGGCTCACTCTGACCTCCTGGGATCCCTCCCTGTTGAGTTCCAAAAGGATAAAGGAAGGTATGTCCTGACGATCATTGATGACTTCACCCACATGCGATTGGTCTTCAGTCTTCGTCACAAGAGTGATGCCGCCCTTGTGGTGCGCACTTGGCTGGTCATGGCTGAGCGGCAATCCCGGAACCTCCTCCGGACGTTCCGCTTGGATCGTGGTGGAGAGTTTCTTGGGGACTTAGCGCGGCACTTCACGGCACTAGAAGTGGCTCACAATATCTCTACCCTCGCCACACCTCAACAGAATGGTGTGACTGAACGATGGAATCGCACCATGGAGGATGCAATTTGTTCNTCACCCACATGCGATTGGTCTTCAGTCTTCGTCACAAGAGTGATGCCGCCCTTGTGGTGCGCACTTGGCTGGTCATGGCTGAGCGGCAATCCCGGAACCTCCTCCGGACGTTCCGCTTGGATCGTGGTGGAGAGTTTCTTGGGGACTTAGCGCGGCACTTCACGGCACTAGAAGTGGCTCACAATATCTCTACCCTCGCCACACCTCAACAGAATGGTGTGACTGAACGATGGAATCGCACCATGGAGGATGCAATTTGTTCAATGCGGATGGACAGCGACATGCCAGAGGCATTTGCATTTGAAGGCATGGCCTACATGACATGGGTGTCGAACCGCATTCCACATGGCCCGCTCCCGAACATACGCACCTTGTACAAGCTGTGGTTCGGCCGCCGAATTGACCTCCGGTTCGCGCGCGTGTGGGGATCCCTTGCCTGTGTGTGGTTCACACCTGAGCAGCAAGGGTCTAAATTCTCCCCTTGCGGCCGCATCTACGTATTTGTGGGCATCACCCCTCGCTCCAAGGTTTGGCGCTTTTGGGATCCGAGTCTGCGCCGTAGTGTCGACTCACGGGGCGCCATAGTGCCTCACGTATTACAACTTGACCGCAGGCAATGCGTTGCTGCAGCACGTTCCCAGCTGTGTTCCTTCTCCTTGTGTGGGGGAGTGTGTTGGGCCGGCAACCTTTGTCTGCCCCTATACCCCTATCCCTCTTGAGTCATCCCACCCATCGGGTGCCCTGCTTGCCAATCCTGCATTGCCAGTTCTTGCCTCGCCCGTCTTACCAATGTCGCCGGCGTCGCCCGTTACTACCTCGTCCACCTTACCAATGCCGCCGGCGTTGCCCGTTGCTACCTCGCCCGCCTTGCCTGTGTCAATGGTGTCGCTCATTGCTGCCTCGCCCGCCTTGCCAGTGTCTTCGACGTCACCCGTTGCCGCCTTGCCCGCCTTGCTAGTGTCGTCGTCATCGCCTGTCACGGCCTCGCCTACGTTGCCAACTTCACCCATTGGGTCGGCGCCGCCACTTACTACCTTGTCTCACCTTCCCTACTTGTATGATCCATCAGTGTCTGCGACATCGGCACCTGTGCTTCGGTCGCCCGTGTCCCCTGCCTCTATTGTATTTGCGTCCCCTTTACCGGTTGCGCAGCTCACTGAGCCATATCTGCGTGTCGAGAGTGAAAGCTTGCACCCTTATCCCACTCGCAGCGTACGCAGTGGTGACCCGGGCACAAAGGCCCTCGGCCTTAGTGCTCTGGGCCTCGAGGAGGTTCATCCCGCCTATGAGACGGGCCTAGTGCTCCTTGCTCATGAGCGCCAATTGGCACCTGTCTCTACAGACAAGATGGTCACTTTGGGTCCTCCCTCTATTGCGTATGCGTATGCTCTCGCCACGCGTAGTGAGACAGGCGCGAGGCCTGACCCTAGTGTGGTTGGTGTGGAGCCTGACCCTAGCACACTCCACGAGGCTCACGCTGGGTCAGACTCGGCCCTCTGGCGTGCTACATGTCAGGCCGATATCACTGCCATCAAGCAGCACAAGGTCTTCGAGCTCGTGGACCTGCCTCACGGTCGCAAGGCTATGAAGGCCAAGCGGGTCTTGCGCAAGAAGCTGCAGCCGGACGGCTCAGTGGAGTGGTACAAGGCACGACTGACCGCAAAGGGGTTCTCTCAGGTAGAAGGTATCGACTTCACCGAGACCTTTGCCCCTGTCGGTCGCACAACCACAACACTGGCCTTGATGTGCCAGACAGCCCAACATGACTGGGAGGTACACGAGATGGACGTAAACAACGCTTTCCTCCATGGAAAGTTGGAGGAGGAGATCTACATGGTCCAACGTCCCGGCTTCGAGGACGGCATTGTCCGTGTGTATCGACTGCGAAAGGCCTTGTGTGGTCTGTAGCAGTCGCCTTGTTGTTGGAAAAAAGATATCACCGGCACACTGTTTAGGGTTGGGTACATCCAGAGTACCTCGGATCCCTCTCTCTTCCTCTCAGAAGCCCGTGTGCAGCTCATGGCCATTCTGGTCTACGTCGACAATCTCCTGATCGCTTCTCCCAGCCTGAAGGCTATTGAGGAAGCCAAGGCCGTGCTACAAGCGGCGTACAAGATGAAGGACTTGGGGAGGCTGTAGTGTTTTTGGGCATACAGATCGTGTGCAATCGTACGCGTTGGACACTCCTGGTACATCAGGAGCGGTACGCTCTCACCTTGGGGGAGCGTTTTGCTAACTTGCTGGCTCCTATCCGCACTAAGTCCACATCCCTCATGCCTGTTGGACAGGATGCCTTAAAGGGCGACAATCCAGCTGAGCTGGGGGAGCTTGTCGACATGACTCTCTATCTGCAGGTCATCGGTTTGCTCATGTACTTAGCCACGATGATGCGACCCAAAGTCGCCTTTACTGTCAACCTGCTTGCATGGTTCTCCCAGGCATCGCATGCGCGATTTCTGGAAGCTGATGTCCGGTGTGTGAAGTATGTCGTGTCTATCGCACGCATTGGTCTGTGCTGCCACAGTCATCCCTCTGTGGTGCTTGACAGTTATACCGACAGTGACTGGGCTTGGAGTCCAGACGGTAATAGTCGGATAGGCTACATCTTCTTGATCGGCGGCACGGCTGTGTCCTTGCGGAGTGGTAAGTAGGGCTGCCTTGCTTGCAACACAGTAGAGGCTGAGTACGTGGCACTTGGCACTGGTTCTGGTAAGAGCGTCACCAAGAGGCCGCCGAACACGCCGCCGCCGAATCGGACCCAAGCTGAGCGGATCAAGAAGTCACCAAGGTAGCAGCTTCCGGAAGGGAGCCCGGTGGGAGGGATTTTCTGCCTGGACCATCTTAAAAACCAAAAAAAAGAAAAAATCTGCTAAGNCACAGTAGAGGCTGAGTACGTGGCACTTGGCACTGGTTCTGGTAAGAGCGTCACCAAGAGGCCGCCGAACACGCCGCCGCCGAATCGGACCCAAGCTGAGCGGATCAAGAAGTCACCAAGGTAGCAGCTTCCGGAAGGGAGCCCGGTGGGAGGGATTTTCTGCCTGGACCATCTTAAAAACCAAAAAAAAGAAAAAATCTGCTAAGAGCGTGTGGCTGGTGCATCTGTTGCGTGAGTTGCGTCAGTCTCTACCCCCTGTTGTGCTACGTTGCAAAAACCATAGCACAATCGCCATCAATGACAACACATGTGTTTTTCATGCATGCACGAAGCACATTGGCATTGAGCATCACTACGTTTGTACATTTGTCCAAAATACGAGATCGAGGTCATTTGGTTAGGTACGGATGTGCGGCATGCTGACTTCCTCATAAAGGCCATCAGCCGTACAAGGTTTCTTGCGGCTTCACGTTCGATGGGACTTCGCCCTACACTTGCTGCTGACGGACCTCGTGCCAGCTGTTGTTTGTGTTTTTCAGTGCAAGTACGTTCATGGACTTGTTCGCCATCCGGTCATGGGGGAGTGATGTTGTCCACAGCTTACTGTGACCCCTCGGCTCATGTCCATGCTCCTGCAGATCCCTGACGAGACAGCCACCTTAGACCAGTGGGGGAGCTCACGTGGCCTTAGGATTGCCTGAGACTCCACGACTATCCACCGGTTTTTGGTTTATGTGCCACAGACACGTTGTGACCTCTGGCCTCGCTGCACACTCACCGCACTGACGCTGGTGATTGATGCTGGAGGAACGTTGGCGCTGACACCGTAGCTCAAGTGGTGGTGACTCATGGACGTGCAGAGAAGACGATCCGAAGCCACTCACAGGATTGAGAGTTCACCCTACCATAAGATCTCACAACATTAATTCTTGGTGACACTAGGATTCCTAGTGGCACTTGTTTGGGAGGGGGGAGATCGTGGCCGGGTTTTCACGGCCTGGACTTAGGTTTTCTTGCTGACAGGTTAATGTGTGCGACAGGTCCAGGCTCGAGCCTTGCTTGGCAGGGGTGAGAGCGAGGATGGGCTCGCTGCTCACCCGCTCGCCACCCCACCAGCCGCTCGAAGCCCGTCGTCACCTCTGCTCCTTGTCACTCTTGAACACTTGTGCATTTTCTTCTCCGATCACCACACACATCAGCAACCATGGTTTTCTTGCCCTAAACTCGTTGCGTTCTGCTCTACTTCCCTCCCTCCACTTCTTGTTAGGCGTCTCTATCCTCTGGTATGAGAGCAGTGTGAGGGAGAGAGTGAGCCTCCTCTTGGCTCACCCTCGCGATCCTTGGCGGCACCCCCCCTCCCTCTGCCGCCACCTACGCTTCCGTCGGTGCTCTAGCCTACCATCGACAGCTCGGGTAGCTGTCTCTACACTCAGGTGTACTCATCCACCTGCTTTAGTGGCTACTCTTGTTGCTGATCACGTACGAACAGCCGCACCAGCTTCTTCGTCAATAGCAGCTACAGCCACGGCCAGATCGGTAGCGGCAACCACAGCACTGACGTCAATTACTACAGCAACAGCTGAGGCAACCCCAGCTGCTATGGCTGCGACTGGCAAGGCAGTCGCAACTCTCACAGGAGCGGGGTTGGCTGCATTGGACCAACCCGCTGCTGCTCACTTCACGTCCGATTGGCAATTTTGCCATCAGTACTTGTAGGCGTATAGTCAGCACCAATCTGTAGTACCAACTGCCAGACAGCAGCAACTCCAATCGTAGCAGGAGAAGCTGCGATAGAAGAAAATGCAGTGGCGGCTGCCCTTACGTCTTTGTCCCCAGTTGTAGCATCAGTAGGTGCAGACCCAGTTGCAAGAGCAACAGCAGCAGCAGCAGTAGTAAGATCAGCAACAACAATAGCAGCAGCAGCAACAGCAACAATGGCTGCAACAGCAACGCAGAGCAGCAGCAAAGGCGGTACTGTTGCAGCACATCCAAGTGCTATAGAGTCAGCAACGTAGAGCATCAGCACCAGCGGCAAGCATCATTTACAGTCGGTAGCACCGCCAACTACACCATAGTAGCAGCTGCATCACCCGCGGCTGCAGCCAGCATTGGCAACCGCAAGCAAAGTATCAGCCGTTGCCGCGTAATGGGGTCGGTGGGAGTCGTGCCACTCTCCAACGCGACAGTAGTAGCAGTGGGATGGCCAGCAGCAACATCCACCACCCACGGACACACCACTGTTGTGGTGCGGAGTATCAAACTAGCATCCTTGAAGCTGCCTGGTGCAGCATCTCCTGCTGAGCACCACGTGGAGCGGCCGGCGTGCCAGTCTAGTCGCAGAAGAGATGACGTGCACGCGGCCGAGGACGCCTCATCTTCGTCACGGGCTGCACCACAAAGCTCGGTAAGCCCCAATCGACCTACTCCCTCTGGGGGGGTCAAGCCACTGCACAGACCGCTCCCCAGTCTTTGTACTCCACTGTGCGTCACGACATAGTAGACCTTGCATAGAAGCTCACCCAAGCAGCTTGCGCCATGATAGATGCCGCCGCTGCAGCAGCCGCCACATTTGCCACAGCAGCCCGCGCAGTATGCGCCCCTGCCTCAATGTCCGCGTGACGTGCTGCGGAATCATACACAAAAGGAGCAGTAGTAGCTGGACCCATAGGTGCAGCCGCAGTAGATATTTGGACGCAGTTAACCATAGCTGTAACTGCTGTGGCTTCCTCGATAGGTGTTGTAGCCTCCGCCGTGTCTACAGCCGCTTCAGCCATCGGCAACTCCATAGTCGTTGCCATTGCATCTGCCGCATCTGCACCCTCCAACATCACAATCCTTGCAGCAGCGACCATCTCTACAGTAGCAGTCCTACCTATTGTGGGTACTGCCTTCACCACAGGTGTTCTTGCCCTGGTGGTGCCAGCTGCGTCCCTCCTCTCTGTACTGTCCGCTACAGCTGCTTCCATTATTGCACCCCTCCTTGCCTTTTTGGGTAGCCCACCTCGCCCCTCGTGAGGGCTTGTGGTATCTTTCTCCCTCTCCTACCTGCACGCTGTCTCTCTCCTGTGCTGTGGCTTGGTTGTGTAACTTGGGTCAGGTTGTCTTGTAACACATCCAACGTGCCTCAGGCACTCCCAGTCTCCCACGTCATCTGGGGTAGGGGAAACTCTGCCGAATTTTTTTTGGCAGGGCCCCTCCGTCGTCATCATACCTGGTGACGACAAGTCAGTCGTTGTGACTCTTCAGCGCCAGCTGACCCTCGCTTGCGAGGCTCAGCAGGAGGCTGAGGACCGTCTCAAGCTCGCTGAGGACAATCGCGTCGCTTTTGTTGATGAGGTCACCGCCATAGTGTTGCATCGCCTCCCCATTGCGTCTGTCGCAACCAATCCCACTCCTTCTACAGGCACCTCTTCTTCTTCTAGCAATGCCTCTGCTGTGCCCACTTGCAAAACCGCTGCTACTGCCACTCTTCCTGCGCCTCGCCAGCATGACTTCTTTTCTCAGCCCCCTGCACCTCTGGGCTCGTCTTCTCCTCATGGGAGGTGCATTATAGCGCCTGGGCTGAAGGAGAGCAGTTGTGGGGGTACAACTCCCCCGTTGTTGCTCCTTTCACACTGCTTGCTGTTGAGTCTGCCTGTGCTATCCGCGCTCTCATCGTCGCTACCCCTGATCGCTAATTGATGATGTTGGCACCTACAATGTTGACCCTGCTGCCCTGCGCCTTGCTGATCCCATCAGCGCATACGCCATGCTGCGTCGCCATACCACCATCACTGGCCAAGTGGCTCAGAGCACGCTTACAGTCCAATTCAACACGCTCCTCATGCGTGCTGATGAGACCGCTGATGCATATTGGGTTCGCGGTCTCAAGCTCCTTCGTGAGCTTGACGACGCAACACCTGGCCAGCTCTCCGCCGTTCTGACCATGGTCAAAGGCCTCATTCCTGAGCTGTCCGATCTCCTTCGTGATGTCAAAGCTGATAAGCTGCAGCGCCTCGCCTCACAGCTGGTCCCGCCCAGGTTGCCTCCTGGAGTTGGTGCTCTCTGGGACTTAACGTCTGAGCTCCTTGCTGCCTGGTGCTCCAGTCTTCAGAACAAGCGCCGCCATCGTTCTTCCGTCTCGGGTGTTGCTGCACTCTGTTGCCTCTACCCTCGCTTCCCAGGGTCGTGGTAAGGGCAAGGGGAAGGGCAAGGGCAAAGGCAAAGACAAGGGTGCTGCCACTTCCTCGCGGGTCCCAGGCACAGTCGTGTATTAGAACTGTGGCTCTATTGAGCACTCTCCTCGTACTTGCACTGCTCCTCCGGAAAACCTCCGCCTTGTCCGGGCCATGCGCACTCACTGGACTCGCACCTCTGGCTCCTCCTCTGCACCCTCGCCATCTGGCTCTGGTGGCCCATTGCGATCCTCCGCCCCACCTCTGGCTCAGGCTCATGCTTCCTCCGGCGTGCCTTATCTTCCTCCGCCTAGCTCCTGACCCTGGGGTTGGCCACCTCCTTACGGGGCCCCTGCGTATGCTGGTCCCCTGTCTTCTGCCTACACCACTCCACCGTGGTTCCCGTCTTCCTTTGGCACGTCTACACCAGCTCCGCCGCGTCTGTGGATGGTGATCGTGGTGATCAAGAGCGCCACCTTGAGCAGTCCCTCCTTCAGCTTCTTTGCCTTCGCGATAAAGGAGGTGAGGGTGCTGCATCGCTAGCCAGAGGTTCTGTGTGTCAAAATGACATTGTTCTTCGTGGGGATCCTTCTAGTCACATTCTGGGTGCCTTGTGTGACTCTGTTCCGTGGATTGAGCATTGGCAGTCAGACTTCCTTCCTCGTTGTCTCTCCCTTTGTACCTTGTCCCCGTCCTCTGTTGGCACTGTCTCCACGTCCATTGTGCTTCCCTCTGTGCGTGTATCCAGTGGCCTCTCGGTCATTCACTCTGGGGCGACCCATGCGGTCCTCGTTCGTCTCGCTAGGTCCCATCGGTTCCTTCCGCTTTGTTTGTACTCGGTCTGGTCAGTTGCTGCCGGTTCAGGGTGTGGGCGTCGTGCGCTTTTTTGGACCCAGTGGTGCTCTATACATGCCTGGCGTTCTGTATGTGCCTTCACTGGAGCTCAGCCTGCTGTCTGTGCCGTCCCTGGATGATCAAGGTATGGAATTCATTGTTGGCCGTGGTGTTGGCACTGTCTCTCTTCGTTCCTCCCAGTGTGTTGTTCTCTGTGGTGTAAAGTGCGGCAAACTTTATCGTGTTCCCTTGCACGCCCCCTCTGCTCCTACCGTCAGCATCGCCCTTACTCACGTTGCACCCTCCCTCGCTCCTGACCTCGTCCGTCTCTTGCATCATCACCTTGGTCATGTCCACACTGATGTCATTCATAGCATGCTTCGTCTCCAGCCTGCTCTTGGCCTCTCTCCCTCTAGCTTCCTTGCCCCTTGCCCTGCTGATTGTCTTCACTGTGCACAAGGAAAAATGCATCACTCTCCCTTCTCTCCTTCTGAGTCTCACTCTTCCCATCATCTCGATCGTGTTCATGTGGATGTCATGGGGCCTCTGCCTCATGACCTCCTTGGTGACGTGGGTCGCTACCTCTTATGTTTCACCGATGACTTTTCTCGCTTTCGCTGGGTGTTCGCGCTCCGTCACAAGAGCGATGCTTGTTATGTCCTTGAGTCATGGCTTGTTCAGGCTGAGCGTGCCTGCCATTGGTCGCTGCGCATCTTCTACAACGATCATGGCGGTGAATTCCTTGGTCCCACAGCTCGTCTCCTTGAGTCTTGTGGGGTGTGTCTAGAGACATCAGCTCCGTACACACCTCAACAGAACGGTGTCTCTGAGCGCTGGAACCCGACGCTTGCCGACAGTGTCCGCACGCTCCTGTCTGAGTCAGGTCTGCCGCCCCTCTTTGCCTACAAAGCTGTGTGCTACATAACGTGGGTACGGAATCGTGTTTGAGGGTTGGCATGTACATCGAGCCGACCTTTGTCTCGCTCAAGTCTAGGGTAGTATCGCTTCTGTCTGGCTGCCCGAGGATTTTCGTGATGGGAAACTTTCCCCTCGCAGTCGTCTGTGCCCCTTTCTCGGGGTGTCCGCGCAGTCAAAAGCATGGCGGTTCTGGGACCCTGTCTCCAAACATGTCATCGAGTCTCGTGACGCCTTGTTTTTTTAGTCGGTCTTCCTTCAGGATCTCGATCACCTCTTCCCTGACTCCTCCCTCCTGCCCCTCTCTTAGCTGAGGGGAGATGTCTGTCCTACCGCTCCGGCAGTCCGTGTTGCCGCACCATAACTCTCACCCTCATTGCAGTCCTCGTTTTCCGTGCCTGTCTTTACCTTCTCTACGTCCTCTTCCTCCAACGTATCTTCCTCGTCCGGTTCTTCCGATGTACGGTCCTCTCCGGTCGCCGACTTGCCCCAGTCTGCCTCCTCTCCCGCTATGTCGTCCAGCCCAGTCACACCTCTGGCTGCCACTTCACCTGGGGCCTCTCCCGTTTGGGTGGCTGACCCACCTCCACATGCCACCACTGGTACTATACTTGTCTCACCCTTCATCCGGGGGGGGGCGTCTTTGTGCGCTTCCAAATCGCTCTAGCACTTCCACTACCTCAGTGCGTCCTCCTCAGTCTCAGAAGGCACACTCTCCTGTTCACCCTACCGGCATGGACGCGCTGGGCTTGGCAATTGGGGTCGTCCACCCTATTTCCGCCCTTGGCCACGCGCTCCTCTGCTTAGAGCACGAGCGAGTTTTAGAAGCTGCTGTCTTGAGTAGCGTGGCCGAGTGTCATGCCACGTCGGTCGCCACTATCTTGCCCACCGAGCCAACCACAGTGCGCCAAGCACGTGCAGCCTCTGATGTACAACAGTGGGAGGGTGCAATGCGTGCTGAGCTCAACGCCCTTGATGATCATGCGGTGTATGAGCTTGCCGATCTGCCACCTGGGCGCAAAGCCATCAATGCTCATTGGGTCTTCCGGCGCAAGTACAAGGCCAATGGTGAACTCGACAAGTACAAGGTGCGCCTCACGGCTAAGGGATTTTCCCAGGTCCCATGCGTCAACTTTGACCAGACGTTTGCACCATTCGGGCGAGACACCATAGCTAGAGCACTGTTGAGTCTTGTGGCCCACCACGACTGGGAGTTGGAGCATATGGATGCGAACAATGCGTTCCTCCACGGATAGTTGGTTGAGGAGATTTCTATGGTCCAGCCACCTGGCTTCTTCGATGGCACTGACCGAGTCTGGCAACTGCGGAAGGCTCTCTATGGTCTGAAGCAGTCGCCTCGGTGCTGGAACCAACGAATCACCTCCACTCTCAAAAAGGGAGGCTACCGACATAGTACGGTGGATCCTTCTCTCTTTGTCATTCCACCCTTTGTCCCCTTCGTGGCCATTCTTGTCTACGTGGACGATCTGCTGATAGCGTCGCCCAGCCAATCTGATGTCAAGTCTGTGAAGGCCCTTTTGCACTCAACATACGAGATGAAAGAATTAGGGCCAGCCCGCGTCTTCTTGGGCATGGAGCTTGAATGCGATTGTTCTCGTTGCACGCTTCATGTCCACTAGGCTGTGTACGTTTGTAGCCTGGGGTACCGTTTCGCTTCCCTGCTTGATTCCACTGCCACAGCGTCAACACCCATGACCCCAGCTGGGAAAAGGGTGTTGAAGACACTGGATGTGTCTCATCTTGGGGAGGTAGTCAACGTGACCGATTACCTTCGCGTCATTGGGTCACTGATGTATCTGACTACGACCAGAAGGGCAGACGTCACCTTCTCCATGAACTTCCTTACTCACTTCTCACAAACTCCTCGAGCACGTCACATGGAGGCTGATGTGCGCGTTGTCAGTTATGCTCTTTCCACCGCTCGCACTAGCCTGTGCTATCAAGCACAGCCGTTAGTTGTCGTGGATGGATACACAGACAGTGACCGGGCACATGACACCGACGCTCGCAGCCCTACAGGCTACATCTTCCTCATTGGAGGGACGGCCGTGTCATGGAAGAGTTGTAAGCAGGGTTGCGTGGCACTCAGCTCAAGTGAGGGTGAGTATGTTGCACTGGGTGCAGGCACCTGCGAGAGTGTGTGGCTGTGTCGTTTGCTTCAGCAACTTTGCGTCCCCATCCATTATATCACGTTGCGCTGTGATAACCAGAGCACCAAGGCCATTACCGAGCACGATGGCATGCATCATACACGCACAAAGCACATCAATGTTGAGCATCATTTTGTGCGTGAGCGCATTGCTGTAGGTGATGTCCAGATTGTCTGGGCCGACGCACGACAGCAGAGAGCTCACTTCCTCACGAAGGCACTCAGCAACAACGTTTTCAAGGCAGTTGTGCACGTTGTTGGATTGTTGTGTCCACGTGGTGATCCTAGGTGAATGGTTGTCCCCTGTGTGTGTACAGTCGTATGTCAAGCCTTATGACGCTTCTGATTGGCTGTCAGTTTGTGTTGTGTGCGTCGGCTGTGGGTCATGGGGGAGTGTTGGTTTATGTGCCACAGACACGTTATGACCTCTAGCCTCACTCCACACTCACCACATTGACGCAGGTGACTGATGCTGGAGGAACATCGGTGCTGACACCGTAGCTCAAGTGGTGGTGACTCATGGACGTGCAGAGAAGACGATCTGAAGCCACTCACAGGACTGAGAGTTCCCCCTACCATAGGATCTCACAACATTAATTCTTGATGACACTAGAATTGGACATAATTTTAGGGCATGCAGGCCCATGCAAAACAAACATGAGCTCCATGTGTGAGTGCGATGCAAGACGGCAAGAATTTGGCTACGTCTGGAATGCTGAATATAAAGAACAAGGAGAATTTACAAATGAGCCCCTAGCGGGCTTATATAGGGGCGCTGGCAGCTAACCGTACCGGGCCCCGTCACCCCTGCTGAACCTTAATGAGTCAACAGGGAGAACACACTACATACACCACGAGAGCAACAAAGGTGGTCTCCTCGAGGCACCGGAACAGCTCTCCGAGTGAAAGGGTCTCGACCACCGAGAAGATATGAGCAGTGCCAAAAAATCTCGGAATCAACGTCTAGACATCACAGACAGCTTTCCGAACATCGGATGCCCCACAACAGCCATCAGGTCTCCTCGTCGCACTGGTACAGTCAACCGGGTGCGTGGGTCTCAACCCACCGAGAAAACTCTCCTACCTCCTGACAAGCCCACATGGCTGCCGGAACGCATCGACCGCGTCTCGCCGGCGCTGTCGTAGGTGCTGGAGAAGTCTCGGTGCAGTCCGCAGGCCCATCGTGTCGTCATGCCCTCCTCTACCATATACCCCGAATGTGGGTATATCGGTAAACTAGCATTGTCGGTCGTGACGGGTGGAAGCCACACAAACCAACACTTCCCCTGGTTGACATAGCCGTCCACGCGAGAACGAATGAACAAAGGCATGGAACAACGTATGCCAAACCACAACATGCACCAGGCAATCATACATACACACCTCTCCTACTCACCTAGGGTCTCCCTAGACACTAGCACATGCTACCAAGTGTCTGGGTCTCGACCATGAGAGGAGGGATGCACGAATCGGCGGCTGCGAGCAGCAGCAGCTCGCAGCGGAAGCAGCAACAAGCAGCGGCAGCGGCAGCGAGCAGCACCAGCGGCAGCAGCAGCCGCGGGCAGCAGCAGCAGCGCGGCGACAGCAGCAGCAGCATTGCGCGAGCTACAGCGCCAGCAGCAACAGCAGCAGTAGCAGCATTGTAGCAGCAGCAGCAGCATTGCAGCAACAGCAGCAGCACCTACAGCAGCGGCGTACAGCAGGCGCAGCGACAGCCATAGCAGCAGCGGCGGCGGCGAGCAGCTGCAGCAGCTGTTGTAGCAGCATTTGCAGCAGCAGTAGCAAAAACAGCAGCCGCAGCAGTAGCCGCAGCAACAGCAGCAGCAGGCAGCAGCTGCACCAGCAGCACCAGCAGTTGCTGCAGCAACAGCAACAACAATTGCTGCTGAAGCTGCTGCTGTCGGGCCTGAGGGGGACCCGACGCGAGGGACCCCGCCCAAGAGGGGGGGGTCCGGTCGGTCGGGCTCGTCGTGCCCCCGGAGGGCGCGACAGCGCCGGCCAAGTGTTGGCGCTTGAGCCAGTGCGTGCCGGCCAGACGCCGCCCTCCCGCCGGCTGAGAGGGGCAGGGGAGGCCGACGGGCGGCCTCCGGCCGGCCGCACGCTAGGGGGGGAGAGAGCCTCCCCCTCCAGTGTGCTCGCCGCGAGGGTCGAGCCAAACCGAAAAAAAAAGGAAGAGAAGAGAGGGGGGGGGGCCTGGAGTGGGGCACCCCAGAAAACCCCAAAGGGGGCACCCGAGGAGGTGGCACCATAAAAAAAAAAACAAAAAAAACAAGAAAAAAACAANGCTGAGAGGGGCAGGGGAGGCCGACGGGCGGCCTCCGGCCGGCCGCACGCTAGGGGGGGAGAGAGCCTCCCCCTCCAGTGTGCTCGCCGCGAGGGTCGAGCCAAACCGAAAAAAAAAGGAAGAGAAGAGAGGGGGGGGGGCCTGGAGTGGGGCACCCCAGAAAACCCCAAAGGGGGCACCCGAGGAGGTGGCACCATAAAAAAAAAAACAAAAAAAACAAGAAAAAAACAAAGGGGGTGAGTTCTGTTTTTTTATAATTATTTTACTTTTTAGTGTGGCTTGAGACCAATACCGTCGGCTGACGACGGGAACCGCTGTAGTAGCAGCCACTGCGAGAGTCGCAGCAGCAATAGCAACAGCGAAAGTGCCTTGAGGCCACAGTCGACTGTTGACGACGGCAACCGGTGCAGCATCAGCAGCACCGAAGGCGACTTGAGGTCGCACGTTGCGACAGTTGCGCCATCGTCAACGGGTGCAACATTGTAGCAACACACTACGGCTGAGGTTGTCACCTTGAATGACGACATCGCAGCCCGTTTGAGAGACGTTGCTCCACTCGTATTTGTCTACGTGGTGCTTTGCACCACCGGGGTTGAGTGTGTGAGATAACCTACGCTCAACTCTCAACATGAGCTGTGCAGCGTGGCCGTGGGCATTGCCATCGCCATGGTTTGTGCCTGAGCCTCAGCCGTGGCAGCCGCCAGAGGTACAGTGGTCCATGCAGCCGTGGCACGAGTCCCACTTGTCCTCAGGATTTTCCTGCTACTACTGTCGAGATAGGCAGCATGGCTGGCGCCAGTGCCGACAGCGCCCTCCTGGGTGGCATTCCCCTTGGGTACGATCCTCTCCACCTCCTTCAGTAGATACGTCACCGAGTGATGCCGCAGCGCTTCTGCGTGGTGATATGGCCGCCCTACACATGGAGGTCCGGAACCTCAAGCGCATGGTCCAACAGCTCCTTGACCACGTGACTTCCGAGCGAGCTGTCACTCCATCGCAGGTGTCGCCTCCCACTTCATCCTCATCTTCCTCCCGATCTTGCATCCCTTCCTCCGACGATGCTAGCATACCGGATCTCTCGTCTACATCCGTCGCCCTCCGCTCCGTCTTGGAGGCTGTTGGCATCATACCGACGGACGGACCCACAGCCCCTCGCCGCACCGCTCGTTCTTGCACTCGTCATGCGTGGCGGCGAGCTGCTCGTCTTGCACGGCGCGCATAGGCAGCAACACCAGATGCGACTGTGGGAGGAGTCACACGTGACGAGACCCACTCTTCCCCTATCCTTGGTTTGGTCTGCCGAGACCCCACAGCTCCTGCCGAGGTGTCAGTCGTGGGGGGGATGGTTTGTCCACTGACGACCGCGGTGGAGCTCAGCATTGGTGAGGCAATTGCTGTGGAGCGCAGGATGGTTGAGGCGGATGACGCTACACAGCAGGCTTAGTTAGCACAGTGTTCGGCGGGGGGCGACGTCTGTCGTGACGGAGACTCTTCGTCAGAGGAGGATTGGTCCGATGCTGAGTTAGAGTCAGGGATGGAGATGATGATCGTTGATGCCTTGGCGGATGGCGTGACGACGGCCGATGCCGGAGCTGCGCCGGACGATGTGCACGCTCACGCATTAGCTGGTGCGGAGACAGCTGCCATGGTGCCAGGAGCAGCAGCAGGACGAGCAGGTGATACAGATGCTGATGCTCGGCCCACAGCAGATGCCCAGGTGGTTCTGGCAGATAGTGTTGGGCAGCAGGAGGAGGTGATGGATTGCCAGGACGAGGCAGACTTCCTCTATGAGGACCAGTCGTCCGTTGTTGAGTGGCCAGACGTAGGATCGGAGGCAGACGTAGAGGCCCAGTGCGCTTCCGTATTTGCAGTGGCCGTGGCACGAGCACGAGATGGCCCCTCGGTGACAGCAGAAGTCCGCGTCTGCGACATGGAGGATGCAGAGCGAGCTGCGGATCTCCGTCCCCTCGCTGCCCTGACCGATGTCGTTGGCACCATGGCGGTTCCAGCCGATGACACAGCTACAGTGGTGGCTACAGTTCCTGTACCCAAGCGCCTACGCTCCGCGGTCGACGAGCAGGAGGCAGTGGTGGCTCGAGCGGAGGCGCACGTGCAGAGTCTCATGGTTGAGCTCCTGGAGGCCAGCAGCCGTTCTTACACCATGGATGTTCCAGCACGACGGGCTGTCGAGGAGTGTGTGGAGGATGTACACAGGCGTCTCGAGGCAGCCGAGTGCTCTCTACAGGATGCACGTCTGGGACAGGCGGACCTCCAGCAGCAGGTGGATGATGGGCTGCACACCAGGGGTCACGAGGAGCACCACGGCACTGACCGCACCTTCGATGACCACAACGTTGCCGCGGATGCAGCTGTACCTACACATGCCGACGTCCGGCCAGCAGCTGACGGCCGAGCGACAGGTGTGACACAAGCAACAGGTGTCTTCGCAGTAGTTGTTCCTACAGTTCTAGACGACTTACGTGACGACTCATGGTCTTGCGCTCCCGCTCTACCAGCACCTCGTGGCCCGACGGCACTTCAGTCGACAACTGACATAGAGGACGTCGACTTGTGCGACGAGCAGGCGCAGCTCCACTCCTTCCTACGGGGTGAGACCACGAGGCTACAGGAGGCTCTGGCTCGTGCCGACGCGCACACTATCGAGGTCCACCGTCAGGTTCGTTGCGCGACTGACTGTCTACATGCCGCAGATGCAGCCAGCCGGTCGACTGCCGCTTCAGAGCTTGTCGAGCTCCACACGCGCCTCGACGCTGCAGAGGCCGCGAGGCGATATGCAGCTCAGCAGCTGGAGGCCATACAGTAGGCGATTGTTTTGGAGGAGGCCCTCAGCGCTACACCAGTCACATCAGCAGATGACGACAGTAGTGACGACTACAACAGCGATGACGATGATAGCGACGACGTCGCTCCGGGGTGAGGCTCTGTGCGGACACATCCCACCAGCATCGCCGTCACCCTTGCTATTGCTGTGCAGGGGTATGTGGTCATGGGGGAGCCGCGCTCCCTCCTCACGGATTGTGTTGGGAGCAGCCATCAGCTTTGCTCGTACTGTCAGCCTCTGCAGCCCAGGGGGAGTGTTGGTGTGTGGACTTTGGTCTGACACCTTTTTGAGGACAACGAGGTTACTTAGGGTGCAGCACAGCGCTATGGTCCAGGTTATGCTGGTCGAGACCCGCGCACCTGGTGAGTTTCACCGGTGTGATGTGGAGACCCATTGCCTCTATGTGTTATGTATGATCCATGCTAGGTTATGCTGGTCGAGACCCGCGCACCTGGTGAGTTTCACCGGTGTGATGTGGAGACCCATTGCCTCTATGTGTTATGTATGATCCATGCTAGGTTATGCTGGTCGAGACCCGCGCACCTGTTGAGTTCAACCGTCGTGACGTGGAGACCCATTGCATACATGTGTTATGTATGATCCATGCATGATGTGGTCGAGACCCGGGCACCCGGAGGCACTTTTCTGGGGTCACGAGGAGACCTGTTTCTCTGTCTCTCTTGCTTCATGTTTGACACGTAGGCGTGTGATTCACTTCGTGCATGGTCGAGACCCGGGAATTTGGTGGGATGCACCATTGTCACGAGGAGACCCTGTGCTGTGGTATGCTTGATCAGTGCTCGCTATGATTCGTTCCCTGAGCCATCATCTCTTGCCTTCGCTCAAACATCATTATGTTGACAGTTGTGACCGCCAGGGGGAGTGTTGGTGTCTGTGGCTTCCACCTGTCACGAGCGACGGCAAGGAGAGCAACGCTACAGGAGAGCGCGACGACATGATCCCGGATGCGGACCTCGGAGACACCGACGCGTCGGCAGGTGGTGGACCTCCACTCGGAGCTGACCGACGACTGCCCCAGCATCGTGGATGCTCTCTTGGACCTCTTGCAGGTTTTTTGCAGTCTATCCTTGATGCGGACGCAGCTGGCACCGGAGTACCGACGAGTGGTGGCTCCATCCACCAGCAGCTGCCAAAGAGCTGCCACAACGCCCTGAGTGCTTGCCGGGGTGCTTTGCGGTTTTTCTGCAGACGCTAGAGTTTTCTCGGTGGACTGGCTCTTTAGCCCGATTTGCATGTTTTGTATTTCCTGTCCACCGATCGGTGCCGGACTTGTGTGTGTGACCAGTCGTAGCGTCCGGCTTGAGATTCTGCATCTCTAGGTTCAGACGGCGTAGCGTTCTGATTTGTCTGCGCAGAGTTACGGCCAAAATAGTGTTTTTGGGCCGGTTTTAGGACAGACCTTGCACTGACGCGTGCGACACCTGTCGTGCGCCGCGGCAAGTATTTATACTATGGACTTGTCATTTGTTATCTCTCTCTGCAATTATATTCAGTTTGAGTTTCCTGACACTCTATTCGTGTCCCAACCCAGACCCTTGCAGTTTTGTCTCTAACTTGTGGCTGTTGTCACACGCTGACCTGGCGCTGACACCTAGAGTCGCGGCTAGTGGTTAGGAAGGTTCTAGGAAACTTCTCACTAGCTCCCCCTCACTAGTGTAGAAGTTGTTACTCAGCTAACCAGCCAATCAGAAAATGGCTGTGGACATATTTTCTGGCAGGCAGGGTTTTCTCGGTGAGCCCTGCCAGACGCCCGACAGCCCAAAACCCGGGCGTCGTCCGTTTTGCCTGAAAACTTGACCATACCATAATACCGACGCTGCAAACGCATTCGTGCGGTCAGAATAAGCTAGAAAAATAGTAGCAGAGAGTTATGGCTGCCCGAACCCAGGCAGCGCCTACGGTAGTCCATGATGCCGAACAGGGTCATACAGCAGGCAACAAGGACCCTAGGCAGGGCATGACGATGCAGACGCGACGGGACGCGTTGGACGCATGCAAACAACAATTGCAGTGGCAGTGACCGCCGGCAGAACGACCGCCGAGGAGGCCTGCTGATGGAGCTGAGCACGTCGCCGGAGAGAGGAGGCTCCAGCGAACCGCGAGTAGACCTCAGCGTGCGTCGGCTCCACCGGATGACGCTCCATCAGCGTCGAGTCTCGCCGTCAGTCATCTGCACGCCGATGTACACAAGCCGGGAGGACACAACAGAGCACAATGAGGGATGCGCAAAAACCAACACGTTCTGCTCTACTTCCCCCACTCCACTTCTTGTAAGGCGTCTCTATCCTCACCGGTGACACTCATGAGGAGCTGAGGCTCAGGTTCAACCGTTCCAGGCTTTTCGGTAGAGAGGCTGGCTGGCCGGCTGCAAGTTTTCCATTTATCAGACACTTTTTGGTGACTGAACCATGGTGTGTGGGCATTTGTTGCATAGGATTTTGCACCCTGCTCCGTTTGGTTCTAATGGTTCTTGATTCGGATGCCTGAGCAAGGAGATATAGCCAAAAACGTTGTTTTCGACCAGTTTGTCAGCAGCATGAAAATGAGACCGGTCGGCGCACCGCCGCTAGCAGACGGCACTTATGATGTGACCTTCTCATTTGTCACTCACACTGCATCATGCTTAAGCGAAGCCTTGGTTCACATGACGTGTTCCAATCCTGCTCTCACTATTCCTTGCATGACCTGTGAGCCAGCTAGCCTGATCAAAGGTGTCAGGTGAATAGTTGAGCTAGGAAGTTTCCAGGAATCTTCTCACTATGATGTGTCCTTTCTCCCACTATGACCGTCTTTCTCGTTTCCCCTTCATGCCCGCCTTCCATTTGACCTTTCTTGCTATTGATTGCTCCTCCCTCCTTTTCCTTGGAGAAACCAAATTTTCTCACATACATTTGCCTTGCATTGGACTGCATTTCTGCTGTCACTAGTATGACAATTGGCAGCAAAGTCCCATACAGCACAATGCACTTGCCCCAATCTATGCTCTCAAGTGGGAAAGAACTATTTCCAAGGCAAGGGCTTACCACATGATGGCATGCAGTAACTTAACCCAGATGAGCACATGCAAATTGCTCTTCAATCTGATCAGTACAGAACTGGTCCAGGGATTTCTAGCTCCAGTTCCTGACCATGCCAACCGTTGTCGCTTAACCATGAAAGGGACATTTGGACCGANACCTCTTCACCTCTCTCCCCTGCTGTGAGGCAACGGCAATATGTCAGAAGAGTAGCTAGTGAAGTACTCCCCTTCAACACCATCATGTTGCTTCCGTTCATGAAGAATGGTCGTGAAAGGACACCAGTTAACTTCTTTGCTCCACGGCCACCCTGACAGCATGCACTTGAACA
This sequence comes from Penium margaritaceum, assembly GCA_023375785.1. Lineage (NCBI taxonomy): Eukaryota > Viridiplantae > Streptophyta > Zygnematophyceae > Desmidiales > Peniaceae > Penium > Penium margaritaceum. Next base: position 5,002 of record SZWC01013411.1, on the reverse strand, counting down.
AGCTCTTGTCGACGCCACTCAGCGCTTGTTGTCATTGGCCCCTGACCTCCACATTTCTTCTTCCCTTGGCATGGCTTTCCGATTTGGCCTTTGAGGCAACACGCGGGAGCCCTTTCGTGTGTGCATTCCTGCACACCCCCCGCATGAGGGCCTGCACATGTGAGTGCCCCCTCCCACCGGGGGATGATTCAGAAACCAGAAACCTTCCTGCTCACATCTTCCTGTCCCAATCTTCCCGCCCCACACTGGGATTTTGGGGCAGGGCACAGTGGAGGCACAGACTCACCACAAAAAGTGGAGACGAGGGTCCTTCACGGGCTCTTGCCTCCATGAATTAGGGGCATACACCTGTCCGTCCTCCGAGGTGTGTTCTCATGGACTGTCACATTCGTATACACATCGCCTCGGCTCTTGACGTCCTAAAAGTAAAGCATCAGTGAGGCGCCATGGGGATCCTGGTTGCCAGACGATAGCGCCGTCTCCACACAGCCCTCTGCAGAATCGACACTCCCATACTGACGGCGACGCACGCTTTAACCAAGTTTCCTGCCTCAGGGTGGCAGGATTGACGGTCTCGTCCAACTTTTCAACAGATTGCTCTCAAACCTTGGTTCAGGCAGGTAACCCTTGCCTAAAGCCTGCCGTTGCGTGCTGCTGCTGCTGTTGCACCTGCTACTGCTGCTGCAGCTGCAGCAGCTGGTGCTGATGTCGCTGCTGTTGCTGGTGCAGCTGCTGCAGCT
>SZWC01013410.1:47147-77147 GCA_023375785.1 Penium margaritaceum | reverse complement strand
ATTCTACTCAGGACCCGCAACCGTCGGTGTCAATGAACGCATGTACCGATCTGACGGCCAGAGTACTTGTGTTGCTATTCGATGGCGACATTGGTGTCCAGAGTGTAGGCTCGCCAAAATTGTTGCGTCGACTTAGCTCGATTTCAAATGCATCAATAAACACTGCCCATACATATATTAACCGCGAGAAAAATACGACAAACGGATCGTTCGGACTATGCGGTCGTTCTCATTAGCTTACCATTTGTGTAACTCGTTTATGATTTGTCTTCNTTGCGATCGAGCAACCCACCAAAAATATTCATTTTGAAATTTTGATTCATTTTCTACCGCACACAAACCACCCATGGATTGCAGTGAAAAATTTTCAAACTAAACCCCAAATAGCATTCAGGGTTTAGGGTTTTAACATTTTTGCGGCCATCTGCTGGACCGCGCGGTAGCGAGACCCAACACATTCCCATTCGACCCATGGCGTGTCTCAGACCCTTCACGCAAACCCCTACCTCATGTTGTGTGCAGATTCAACCCGACGCAAGCGACGGCCAGGAGAGCAGCGGTACAAGAGAGCGCGACGACATGATCCCGGATGCGGACCTCGAAGGCACCGACATGTCCGCAGGTGGTGGACCACCCACTCGGAGCTGATCCTCAACTGCCCAAGCATCGTGGATGCTATCTCGGACCTTTTGCACTTTCTCTGGAGCCTTGTTGTAAACACAACAAGCGCCGGAACACCTACGAGTGCTGGCTCCACCTGGGACAGCTTCCTAGCACCGCTGTCGCTGGCGTAAGAGTACAAGCCTGCTAGCGAACTCACTAGCACACACTGGTGGAGGTGAGAACAGCAAGGGGTTGACTAGGGACACACACACACAAGTGTCAGAAGTTGCAAATACTGAATTGTGCAGAGAGAGATAACGACTGAGGCTTGGACAACCTAAACAGTGTCATGCACCTAATAGATGCACACACACACACATACACACACATACATACACACACACACACACACACACACACACACACACACACACACACACACACACACACACACACACACACACACACACACACACACACACACACACGGCGCACAAGGGCGTTATTCTTCTGGCAATACAAAACAATGGGAAAAACACGGTTTTGGCCATAACTCCCTGCAGACACGTCAGAACAACAAGCTGTTTGAACCAGAATGGTCGCATCGACGAGAGGTACATCCTAATAGGCTGTAAGCCTATGTGCTGTCCCACACCACGAATCTAAAAAAATACGAGAGTTTTCCAGGCGCCTGTCATCCCCGACCACCGGTCTTCTGTCATCGTCGCCAGTCTTCGGGATCTGCACGTGAATGGACATGAGCTGAGGGGTCATCGTAAGCCGTGTACAACACACACAACCACACTCCCCCATGACCGAAGGGCAAAACACATCCATGCAGGTGCAGCCACTGACACTATACAGAGGAGGAAACTCACCATCGCTGCAGGCAGCAAGCACAGCATACGCAAGATGGCACATGAGGAATCAACCTGCAACAAGAATGGGGCAGAGTCCCACGGATCGCGTGGCTGGATGAAACTTCGAACGACCCAGAGCCTTGGTCAAAAAATCCGCGCATTGCCTATAAGTGCCCACGTGGATGGCTCAGATCTCACCACGATCAACGAGATCACGCACGAAGTGGTGCTCGACATTGATGTGCTTTGGGTGTGCATGGAACACACCTAAGCTCTTGGCGATGGCCTCCACGCTCATGTTGTCACACTATAGAACCACGGGGGGAATGGACTGACGCAATTCATGCAACAGACGGACGAGCCAGACACACTCCGCTGCACCGGCGCCTGGAGTAACATACTCTTCCTCAGTAGTGTTGCGTGCGATGCAGCCCTGCTTCCCACTTTGCCAGGACATTGCAGTGCCTCCAATGAGAAAGATGTAGCCGGTGTGGCTCTTGCCATCGGGACTCCACGCCCAGTCACTGTCTGTGTACCCATCCAACACGACGGAAATCTGCTCGCGAAAGCACAGGACGAAGCGTGTAGTGGGCAAGATGTAGCGCACACATCGGATTGCGGCCTCCAGTGTTCGCTGGCATGGAGCCTGCGAGAACTGGACGAGCAAGTTGACAGTGAAGGCGATGTCGGGCCGTGTCGTGGTGGCCAAGTACATGAGCGAGCCGATGATTTGCAAGTACAAGGTCACATCGACTGGCTCCCCCAGGTCAGCAGGGTTATCCACCTTCAAGGCGGCCTGCCCCTCAAGGGTCATGGGCATTGATGCTGTGCCGACAGCAGCGAGGAGGTCAACAAAGCGCTCCCCCACAGTCTTTGCGTAGCGTCCCTGATGGCCACGGAGTGCAGCGGACACGGTCGCGCACAATCTCCGTCTCCAAAAAGATGGAGGCCTCACCAAGATCTTTCATCTTGTAGGCCAAGGAGAGAACGGCCTTGGCAGCATTTACTACTCCCAGGTCGGGCGAGGCGATCAGAAGATCGTCCACGTAGACAAGGATGGCAGCGAGCGGTGTTGGGGACTGTAAGAGGAACAGGAATGGGTCAGCATCACTCTGAACGTACCCAACACGTCTCAGCGTGTTGGTGATCTCCTGGTTCTAGCAGCGACACGACTGTTTTTGGCCGTACAAGGCCTTCCACAGTCGGTACACGCAACTGGTGCCATCCTCAAAGCCAGGTGGCTGGACCATGTAGATCTCCTCCTCAAGGTCCTCGTTCAGGAATGCATTGTTGACATCCATCTGATGGAGTTCCCAGTCGTGCTCTGCTACCCGGCTGAACAGCATGAGCGTAGTCGTCATCTGCCCAACAGGGACAAAAGTCTTGGTGTAGTCCACGCCAGGGACCTGAGAGAAGCCTTTTGCTGTCAGGCACGCTTTGTAACGCTCGACAGTGCCGTCTGGCTTGAGTCTTTTGCGTGGAACCCACTTGGCCTTGATGGCCTTGCAATTCTTTGGCAAGTCCACCAACTGAAAGACGCCGTGCTCTCGGATGGCATTGAGCTTGGCTTTGCAGGCAGTTGACCACTGCTCAGCGTCAGGGGCTGACAAGTCTTTCGGCAAACTGGTGGGGTCGGGAGACAATGCTGGTGCAAAACGTGTAGCCAAGGCATACGCCGCAGAGGGAGGGTCAACCGTCACCTTGGACTCAGCGTTGTCACAAGCAAGACCGTGCTCATGAGCAAGTAGTGGTATACCAGTGGCACAGCTGGGGTGAACCTCAACGAGGCTACGAGCACTCAGGTGGAGGGCCTTCGTATCCGGGTCACCGCTGACAACGTTGCGTGTGGGGCGTGGGCGGAGACGTCCGTCGGGTGTCCGTGTGTAGGGGTCCGACGGGGCACGAGCAGTGGGTGCAGCTGACTCTCATGCCGGTGTGGACTGCACGGTAAGTACACTACTTGAGGCTGGCATGGCCTCAACAGCCAGGAACGGGCCCACGGCAGACGCAGGCATGTCCGCGGCCAGAGGCAGGGACGCCTCAGACCCAGACATGGACGTGGATGCAGGATCCGGCAGAGCCTCAAACGCAAAAGCAGGCGCAGGATCAGGCAAAGCCTCAGATGCGGAGGCAAACTCGGACGCTGACTTGAACACGGGCAAGAGTGGAGTGTCGGGGGTAGATGAGCCAGACGTAGATGGGCCAGGGTTGGGGGTGCCGGTGGACACAACCTCTGGGGACAGCCCTTGGGGTGTCCGTGACAAAGTGACGGTACTAGACGGGGGCATTGTGCCAACCGTGCCAGGAGCCTCTCCCACACGATGGGNGCAGATCCGCGCGACGCCCGTACCATACCTCGTAGTGCGTGCGGTGACCTGGGAGGGGGCCGTGGGGAATGCGGTTATAGACCGAGGTCATGTACGCCATGCCCTCGAAGGCAAAGGCCTCAGGCATGGCGTTGTCGGCGCGCATGGCGCGGACCGCATCCTCCATGGTGCGGTTCTAGCGCTCTGAGACACTGTTCTGTTGTGGGGTGGCGGGAGCGGAGAGGTTGTGGAAGACACCAAGCTCGGTAAAGGAGCGGGCCATGTCACAGAGGTACTTGCCGCCTCGGTCCAAGCGAAAGGTCTTGGCCCGGTGAACTCCACAACCCTAACACCCTGGATAGGGACCTCATGGCCAGTCACAGTGGGAACAGAGCGAACAGTGCCAACAGGATGCAAGACGACGAAGTCGTCACGTCGACACGTCATGTGATGGGTGGCACAAGAGTGAACAATCCACGTGGCGTCACTGACACGTGTACAAGGGGCAACGTGGCACTCGGTGACGGAACAAGGCGCGGCACCAGGATGCTAGGCGGGGGACACGATGAGGCGACCAGCAGAGCGCACATGAGAAGTATACAGCCAGGACACATCATCAAGTCCGTCATCTCCACACGACTGGGCATGTGCACCATCACAGGCATCATCACACAACGACACAAACACTCCACAGGCAGTACGACCCCTCGACTCAGTCAACTCACTCGTACCTCCTTGAGAAGAGCGTAGGGCGAGAAGCTCGTGCAGCTCTGCGATCTTCCTATCGCGTTCGGCGAGCACCTGGTCATTAGGATCTGCGGAGGAGCCTGCTATGGTGACGGACTCCTCTGGGACGGCTGCGGTAGTGGCGGCCGAGCGGGCGGTCGCACCAAACGTCTGGCGCATGCGCGCCTCGTGCGTCAGCTGCAGTCCACAGGTGACTTTGGCCCAGTCCAATGGGTGGCCTGTCAGGCTAGTGCAATCGAAGTAGCGGTTGAAGTACACGATTCCACGGCCCATCCTGCTGCCTGAGCCGCTGCTGCCACTGCTGCTGCTGTTGTTGTCGCTGCTGCTGTTGCTTTTGTTGCTGTTGCTGTGGCTGACAGTGCTGATGCTAGTGCCGCTGTTGGTCCCACCGCTGGAACCACCACGTGACAATGTGAGGCCCTTCTTCCCTTGAGCTGGAGTCGCTGTTGCTGTAGACGGTCGAGAGGAGGATGCGGCGGCAACTGCAGCTAAAGCGGTGCTGTGGCGAGTGCGGTTCGCGGCGTCCATGCCGGCAACCTCGAGGAAGTGGAGAGTGGCCCAGCGTAGCAAGGTCTTGTCGCTCGCCATGTCGCGATGCAGAGTCTCGATGAAGGTGCTAAAGACGCGAGCGTAGTGAGGGTGGATGCCGTAGAGGATGATCTGGAGGGCGGCGTACTGTGCAGGGGCATCGTCTCCCAATTCCTTGTACAACTGGATTGCCCGGCGCCAATAGTCAACTGCGGACTCTTGAGCAATCTCACAGAGGGAGTTGAAGTCGGTGAGGCGCTGGGACGTCAGGGCCAGGGCGGCGCCCTAAAGCAGAGTGACAGCCAGTGCCAACACCTCGCGAGGATTAGCTAGTGAGCAGGTCAGCGGATCACCAAGGAGCCGAATGAAGTCTTTGGTGAAGTTTGGGGCGGCTTTCATCAGACCGGAGGCGGCGCAGACTGCCATCTGTGTCTGGGCGGGGTCAGCCGATTGGTATGGGGTGAGGTAGTAGGCGAGGACTCCCTCGCTCATGGCCCACATGCGAAAGTGCGGCTCCCAAGACTTGAAGCCGCTCCCAGTCCGGAAGACGGGGCAGTACGACTCAAACCACTTGGGTGGCTTGACCGTAGGCAGAGCGACGGCTGAAGCCACTGTGGGACTGGGCATAGAGGAGGTAACCCCCTTGCCCAGGCGGGTCCGGAGAGCCAGCTCCTCAAAGCGTAGAGGGTGGTGAGATGAGCTCATGGCGGCATCGGCGCTGGAGCTAGTACCCTCAAGGGCGGCATCAGCCTCACGAGCTTTGCGGCGCGCCTCCAGGCAGATGAGGCGTGCTTGCAGCAGCTCCTCACCCCCCTCGCCAAAGTCGGAGAGGGACTCCGCAACCTCATCTGCATTGCCGGCGTGAGTGAGGTGGTCCTCGTTCGGGTCTGCGGACGGCTGCTGCTGCTGCTGTTAGGACTCCTGCTACTGGGGTAGTAGGCCCCTGATCAGGTCCTGCAGCACAATGACCTGCTTCGTCAATGTATTGCTGCTCTCTGCCTGTAGGTCAGCCAGCGCACGCACTTGGCGCGCCAATGTCGTTGGGCTCGGCGGCCACTATTGTTGCTGCTGTTGCGGCGGCTGCTGTTGTCGCTGCTGCTACTCCTGTAGTGGATGTTGTTGCTGCTATTATTGCTGCTACTGTTGCTGCTGCCACTATGGTGACGATGGCGGCGGCCGACGTTGGCTGCTGATGGTGCTATCCTTGGCAGCTGCATCGGTGGTGGCGCTAGAGGGGGTGAGCTTCGGCATGACCGCTGGTTCCCCCCTCCCCCCCCCTTTTTTGTTGTTGCGGAATACCTGACCGCGGAACCTCACTTCGCAAAACACCTCCGCGGAACACCATCGCGGACCACCTCCATGGTATACTTCACCGCGGAAGTGCCGCGGACTGCCGTGGATCAGCTCGGGCTAGACGCTGTCGTGTCGACACGGAACACGGCGGGGTGCCGCGAGCAGCCACCGCGGTTGCGTCAAAGCGGAATAAGTCGGGGTGTCACGAACTGCCAGGGCACCTCTGTGAGTGTGTTCCGCGACCACCGCAGGGCTGCCGCAACTGACGATCGCGGAACCGTCGTGGAATTGCCGTGGTCTCGCGACGGCGGAACCACCGTGGAACACCGATGGCGTGTTCTAGAATTGCAGCGGAGCTGCTACGGTGGAACGCCGCGGATTTGTGGAGCACCACGGATCTGCCGCGGCATCGTCACCGCGGAGTGACAACTGCGCAATGCCGCGTGCGATCGTGATGGATCCGCGGCACTGTTGACGGGTTCCGATGCAGTTGCAGAGTTGTCGCGTTCGCTGCGGTGACCTCGTCACCGTAGAGGACCGCGGAATGTCCGCGGAGCGGCTGCTGCTATCGCGGAATGACTGCCAAAACGTCGCGGGATTATTGTTGAAAAACCGGTCGGAACGGTGGTGGGTCCTCCAAGGACCTCTCGCTGAGACAGAGGGCGCTGCTGGTGCTGCTCCTCAAGGGAATGGTTGCGGTCGCTCACTTTTATTGTGGCTGCTACGCCTCTGCTATGCAACTATGCGAGCACCGGCTCACTGCTCTGATACCATGAGAGACAACTTCCTAGCACTGCTGTCGCTAGCGTGGTAGTACAAGCCTGCAAGAAAACTCACTAGCACACACTGGTGGAGGTGAGAACAGCAATGGGTTGGCTAGGGACACAAACACAGGTGTCAGGAGCTGCAAATACTGAATTGTGCAGAGAGAGATAACAACTGAGGCCTGGACGACGTAAATAGTGTCACGCACCTAAATGATGCACACACACACACACACACACACACACACACACACACACACACACACACACACACACACACACACACACACACACACACACACACACACACACACACACACACACACACACACACACACACACACACACACACATGCGGTGCACAAGGGCGTTATTTTTATGGCGGGACAAAAGAATGGCAAACACACAGTTTCAGCCATAACTCCTTGTAGACATGTCAAAACGACGAGCCATTTGAACTATTACGGCCGCATCAACGATATCCACGTCTTGATAGGTTGTACAACTATGTGTTGTCCCACAGCACGAATCGAAAAAGATACAAGAGCCTTTTGGGCGCCTGTCACCGCCGACCACCGGTCTTCTGTCACCGTCGCTAGTCTCGGGGATTTGCACGTGAATGGACATGAGCCAAGGGGTCACCGTAAGCCGTGTATGACACACACAACAACACCACCTGCCAGTAGCTGCCAAAGAGCTGCCACGACGTCCTAGGTGCTTGCCGAGATGCTTTGCGGTTTTTCTGTAGACGCTAGAGTTTTCTCAGTGGGCTGGCTCTTGAGCCCGATTTCTATGTTTTGCATTGTCTGTCCACCGACAGGTGCTGGACTTATGCGAGGAGCCAATTGTAGCATTCGGCTCAAGATTCTTCATCTCTAGGTTCGAAATGCGTAGCGTTCTGATATGTTTGCGCACATGTACTGTCAAGACATTGTTTTGAGCCGGATTTAGGACAGACCTTGCACCGCCGCGTGTGACACTCGTCATGCGCCGAGACAGGTGTTTATGTTGTGGATCTGTCATTTGTTAAATCTCTCAGAAAACATGTTCAATTATGTGCCTCCTACCCAGACCCTTGGACTTTTGTGCATAACTTGTGATTGTCGTCACACAGTGACTGAGCGCTAACACTTAGTTAAGTGGCAAGCGGTAAGAAAGGTTCTCGGAAGTTTCTCATGGTATTAGAGCAAATGAGACACAGCTCATGCTGTGCAGCAGAGACACATCAACAGTAGTAGCAGTAGTGAGTGGCAGCAGTGGCAGCTACCCATAGCAGCAACGGCAGATCATGGAGGGATCCACCATGACTACATTGTAGCAGAGTGATGGAGGTAGCAAAAGCAACGGCGGCAGCTGCAAGCAATAGCGGCCATAGCAGCAATAAGCGACAGGAACCTCCTGCAGGGATAGCGGCTACAGGCAGCAGCCACTACAACAGCAGCACCTGGTGGCAGCAGCAGCCATGTCTGGCTACTACTCTGTACCAAAGAAAAAGGGGAGGAGAAGCAGCTCACAAGAGAAGAAGCAGCTTGCGACACCGACCAGAAGTAGTGGTAATAGCGGCGGCATGAGGAGCCACAAGCTGCAACAATAGCCATGAGCACCAACCGCAGCAGCAACAGCTAGGAGTAGCCGCAACAGTAGCTACAACAGTGGCGGCTGACAGCCGCAATCGCGGCACCTGACAACCGCAACAACAGTCGTAGCAGCACTGGCGGCAGCATGTACTTATAGCAGCAATGGTTGTAGGTAGCCACAACAGCAGCGGCGGCGACCATCAACTGCAGTGGTAGCTGAACCAGGCGGCAACAGCAAATAGTAGCAACTGCAACGAGCGGTAGCAGCAACAAGCAGCTGCGAACAACAATAGCAGGTGTCAATGAGCAGCAGCAACAACAACAACAACAGTGTAAACGACAAGCAGCTACAGCAGCACCGGCAACGAGCAGCAGGCGCAACGGCAGCATCTGCAACAACAACGATAGCAACGAACAGGTACAGCGTGCTGTCGTAGTTGCACACGCACGCAATAGAAGCAGCAGTAGTAGTGCGCTCATCAGAGGCAGCTATAGCGGCTACAGCTACCGCTACCGCTTGCTAGTAGCGCGAAGCTACCTCGCGACTTTGCGTTGCAAGCAAGATCGTCCACGGGACGACCTTGCCGAGTGAGCTCGCTCTAAGGGAGGGTCGAGCCAGACCGAAAAAAAGGGGGGGGGAGAGGATAGAGGGGGGGCCCTCGAGTGGGACACCTTAGAAAACCCCAAAGGGGACACTCGAGGACATGGCATCATCACAAGAATATGAGAAAGCGGACGGAGGGGTCCTCAAGTGGGGCATTCGAGTAAGGCCCGAGAAGGGGTACCCCACTCGTGCCGAGCGTTCGGTGAACAAAACAGAAAAGGGGGGTCAGTTTTGGTTTTTGTTTCTTTTTAACATTTCTTCCTTTTCGCGTGGCTTGAGGCCACTACCATTGGTTGACGACGGAAACTGCTGTAGGAGCAGCCCCCGCGAGAGTCGCAACAGTAGCAACAGCAACTAAGGTGGCTTGAAGCCACGCCCGTCTATTCACGACAACACCCGGTACAGCATCAGCGGTACAGAACACAACTTGAGGTCGCACGTTGCGATAGCTGCGCCATCGCCACAGGATGCAATACCTTAGCAACACAGTGGCTGAGGTTGTTGCCATGACTGACGACATCACAACCCGTTTGAGAGACGTTGCTGCATTTGTATCCCTCCACGTAGTGCTTTGCGCCACCGAGGTCGAGTGTGTGAGACTATTACCTACGTTCAGCTCTCGACATGAGCTGCATAGTGTGGCCGTGGGCATTGCGAGCACCTTGGTGTATGCCTGAGCCTCAGCCGTGGCAGCCGCCATAGGCACAATGGTTGCTGTAGCCATGGCACGCGTCTCACTTGTCTTCAGGGTTTTCTTGCTACTACTGTCGAGATAGGCAGCATGGCTGGCGCCAGTGTCAACAGCGCCCTCCTGGATGGCATCCCCCTTGGGTACGATCCTCCCCACCTCCTTCTTCAGTGGATACATCACCGAGTGATGCCACGGCGCTTTTGCGTGGTGATGTGGCCGCCCTACACATGGAAGTCGGGAACCTCAAGCGCATAGTCCAACAACTCCTTGACCACGTGACTTTTGAGCGAGCTTTGACCCTACCGCAAGTGTCACCTCCCACTTCATCTTCATCTTCCTCCCAATCCTACATGCCTACCTCAGAGGATGCTAGTATGACAAATCTCTTGTCTACAACCGTCGCCCTCTGCTCCATCTTGGAGGCTGTCGCATCATACCGACAGATGGACCCTCAATCCTTGGCCGTACCGCTAGTTCTTGCACTCGTCGTGTACAACGGCGAGCTGCTCGTCTTGCATGTCACTCGTTGGCAGTTCCATCAAATGCGACTGTGGGAGGAGTCAAAGGTGACAAGAACCCCTCGTCTCCTGTCCACGGGTTGGTCTGCTGAGTCCCCACAACTCCTACCAAGATGTCAGTCGTGGAGGGGATGGTTTGTCCGCTCACGACCTCGGTGGAGCTCGGCATTGGTGAGGCGACTGCTGTACAGTGCAGGATGGTTGGGGCGGATGACGCTATACAGCACACTCAACTAGCGGAGAGTTTGGCGGGGGGAGATGTTCGCCCTGATGGAGACTCTTTGTCACAGGAGGATTAGTCCGATGCTGAGTCAGAGTTGGGGATAGAGATTGGGATCGTTGATACCTTGGCATATGACATGACGATGGCCAATGCAGGAGCTGCACCTGAGGATGTGCATGCCTCGGCGTTAGCTAGTGTGGAGACAGCTGTCATGGCGCCAGGAGCAGGTGTAGGAGGAGCACGTGATAGAGATGCTGATGCTCGGCCCACAACAGATGCCTAGGTGGTTTTGATGGATAATTCTGGGCAGCAAGAGTAGGTGATGGACCGCCAGCACGAGGCAGACTTCCTATATGAGGATCCGTCGTCTGTCGTGGAGTGGTCAGACGCAGAGTTGAAGGCAAACGTAGAGGCCCAGTGTACTGCCGTTCTTGTAGTAGTTGCGACACGAGCACGGCATGGCCCCTTGGTGACAGCAGGTGTCCGCGTGTGTGGCGTGGAGGATGCAGAGTGAGCTGCAGATCTTCGGCTCATCGCAGCTCTGACTGGTGTTACTGATTCCGTGGCGGTTTCAGCTGACAACATGGCTACTCTCTTCCAAGCTGCAGTTCTTGTACCCGAGTACCTATTCTCTGTGGTTCAGGAGTAGGAGGCTGTCATGGCTAGAGCGGAGGCATACATGTAGAGTTTCATGGCCGAGCTCCGGGAGGCTAGCAACTGTTGTTACACAACGGATGTTCCAGCTCGATGGGCTATTGAGGAGTGTGTGAAGGATGTACACAGGCATCTCAAGGTAGCTGGGTGGTCTCTACAGGATGCACGTCTAGGATAGGTGGATCTCGAGTAGCAGGTGGATGATGGGCTGCGCACCAGGGGTCGCGAGGAGCACCACGACATTGATCGCACCTGCAATTACCGCAATGTCGCCGCGGATGCAGCTGCACCTATACATGCTTACGTCCGGTCAGCAGCTGATGGTCGAGCGACAAGTGTGTCAGGAGTAGCAGGTGCCTTTGCAGCAGCCGTTCCTACAGCCCGAGATGACTTACATGGCGACTCGTTATCTTGCACTCTCGCTCTACCAGCATCTCGTGGCTCGGCGACACTTGAGTCGACAATTGATGTAGAGGATGTCGACTTGTGCAACAAGCAGGCGCAGCTCCATTCCTTCCTACGGGTTGAGACCGTGAGGTTGCAGGAGGCTCTGGCTCATGCCAACATGCACATGATCAAGGTCCACCGTGAGGATTGTTCCGTGATTGACTGCCTACATGCCGTAGATGCATCTAGCCGGTCGGCTGCCGCGGTAGAGCTCATCGAGCTCCACATGCGCCTTGACGCTGCGGAGGCCGCGAGGTGATGTGCAACTCAGTAGTTGGAGGCGATACAACAGGCGATTTTTTTGAGGAGGTCCTTAGCATTCATCCAGTCACGTCCGCAGATAACGACAGCAACAATGATGATGACGACAACGACGGTTGCGCTCCGGGGTGAGGCTCTGTGCGAGCACATCCCACCAGCATCATCATCACCCTTGCCGTTGCTGTACAGGGGTATGTGGCCATGTGGGAGCTGTGCTCCCTCCTCAGGGATCATGTTGGGAGCAGATATCAGGTTTGCTCATATTGTCAGTCTCTGTAGCCTAGGGGGAGTGTTGGTGTGTGGGCTTTGGCCTTACACTATTTTGAGGATAGCGAGGTTACTTGGGGTGCGGCACGATGCTAGGGTCAAGGTTATGTTGGGCGAGACCCGCACACCTGGTGAGTTCTACCTGTGTGATGTGGAGACCCATTACCTACATGTGTTATGCATGATCCATGCATGGTGTGGTCGAGACCCAAACACCTGGAGACATTTTCCGGGGTCACGTGGAGACATTGTTTCTCTGTCTCTCTTGCATGTTGTTTGACATGCAGGTGTGATTGACTTCTTGCATGGTCGAGAACCGGACACTTGGTGGGATGCACCATTGTCACGAGGAGAGCCTTTTCTGTGGTATACTTGATCGGTGCTCGCTATGATTGGTTGCCTGAACCATCCTTCCTTGCCTTTGCTCAGACATCATTACGTTTATGGTTGTGTCATCCAGGGGGACTGTTGTTGTGTGATCGCGCTTCTCGCGATAGGTAGAGACCTCACGAGGTGAGAGAGATGACTGAACTGGTTCCTCCTCATTCACATGGTTCCACATTCCCTTCTCCATCAGCACCATCTTCATGTTGTTGCTCCATTTGAAGAAGTTCTTGCCTTCAAACTTGGAAATGTTGACGCCGGCCACCACCGAAGCGGATGTCGCCATGGTAGTGCAACATTCAGCCCCCAAACAACTCTCTCACACAACAGGGTGCAAGGAATGCCTCAAGGATGAGGCAAAGCCTTGTTCTAGCTCTGATATCACTGCTGAAATTTGGGGCAGCCCTCAGGGAGTTGAACCGGCTCACTAAGAGCCGCCTTGGCTGGACCAACTGTCTGTGAGAGGATGTTACAGGTTGGACACACATGAACTTTGAAGGCCAATGTAGGAACGCAGAGAATGCAAATATCAGATTTGACTCTTGAGTAAAAACGTACATAATCACAGATTTATAACAGGCCCTTGTGTGCCTCATTTGGCCAAAGGAGCACTGAGATACACTATGTCAAAGTTGACCCTCTACTTCACTCCTACTCTGATGTGATGAGCGGCAGTCACACTCTCATGCATTAGAATAATGTCTCCCACGGCCTGCACGGCCAATAATACTCAAATGCTCCTTCTTTGAAGTCTCTTGAAGGCCCTCCAACCACCTTTTCTCCTTGAAGGCCGCTCCTTGCCGTCCTGGTCAATGATTTTGGCTGCCTTTTCTGCTGAAAGTGCTCCGGTCGCCACTTGAACCCGAACCATGGTCTCCAAACTTTGAAAAACCATGTCTCACTCAAACGGACTCCAAATTGAGTTCCGTAAAGTGCGTTGGAACCTGTGAGTTTTCCTCTATGCATCTGAGCTGTTAGATGATTTTTTATCGAGCAACCTGTTTTTTGTCACTTTCTGGCAATCTCTTATCCATCACCCTATCCAGCAACCTACACAATCTGTCCAGCACCCTGCACTGCACACAACTCTGACAAGCCCCCTGAAAAATCTGTCCAACACCCTGCAGTGCACACAACTCTGACCAGCAACCTACACAATCTGTCCAGCACCCTGCACTGCACACAACTCTGACAAGCCCCCTGCAAAATCTGTCCAACACCCTGCAGTGCACACAACTCTGACCAGCAACCTACACAATCTGTCCAGCACCCTGCACTGCACACATTTCTGACCAGCACACTGCCAACTCTGTCCAGCACCCTGCACTGCACACAACTCTGACGAGCAACCTACACAATCTGTCCAGCACCCTGCATTGCACACAATTCTGACCAGCACACGGCCAACTCTGTCCAGCACCCTGCACTGCACACAACTCTGACCAGCACACTATGAAATCTTTCCAGCACCCTGCACTGCACACAACTCTGACCAGAACCCTGCAAAATCTGTCCAGAACCCTGCATTGCATACAACTCTGACCAGCACCCTGCCTGAAAAATCTGTCCTGCACCGGGACACATCACCTCAAAGTCGGCGATCCAGTGCGCAGTCACGCCGATGCACTTCATCCCTTTCTCGCCCTTCCACCCGTCTATAGTGAATTTGATGGCCGAAAGGACCTTTGCGAGCATCTTCCTGATGTGTTTGCGGAACGCTGTGGCGGGCATGAGAATTTGCCGACTGATGGTCATTCGACCAGGGAGGTCGCACGCCGGGTTCCCATGCCATAAGGCACGCTTCAGCCAGTATCTCTCCATCAACAGGAAGCTGCAGTTCTTGTCTATGACATGCTTCCAAATGCAGCTCTGGAAGTAGAGCTTGCAAAACACTGCACCAACAGCAGCCACCCCCTGACCGATCACCGAGTTATGTGCATTCACCGCCACCACCATTGCAGCTGCTGCTTCCCCCTATTCAGCAGCTACGTTCGCAACATTGGCAGTGGCATTCTGAACTTTGAGGCTACTTCCTCCTTTTTCAGCTCCAGATACCGCACCCGGTGCTTGAGACGCAGGTGCTTCCATGGCTCTGAGGTGGCGCCGTCGTTGTTGGGGAGGTCCTTAGGACACAGCAAGCACTTTGCGCGCAGTCCTTTTGTCGGGTGCAGAAACTTCTTGAACACCTGCCAAACCATACTCGGTTCCTTGTCACCCAACTTCCACTTGTCCCCAACTTCCTCCTCCTCATCATCCTTGTCGTCTTCTGCCTCCGCCCTAGCAGTCAAAGTGACAGCAGCATCGTTTGCCATGGTGGCCCAAAGCTCGAATGCCCTCTCATGAGGCCCTCGCGAGAGGTCCTGACCCTTGGGGTGAGGGTCAGGCAGTGTCCTGGATGTCTGCAACTCCTCAGTGATTTGTGACTGGTCACAGATCAGTGATCGGTCGCCCGCCTCTTGGGTGACCGATCACTGATCGGTAGCTTGGCGTGTGCTGTCGGCAACGGCATGCACTGCTTACGCGATTGAGGCCCTCAAAATGGACTATAGCAAATAGTGTCGAGGTATTGTTTCCCCCAATCCAAAGGGGAACAGCAACTATTTTCCGGCGGTTAGTGTAGAGAAGCCCGCCCTCACATTGAGGGAATGAACACAAAAACACTATGTGTATGCCATCAATTGTTGTTGCCCAAAAAAATCTGGGCTGTCGATCTTGGGTCTCCGACCATTGGACATTGATCGCATACCTTAGAACAGTGTGTATCCACGGTGTGCATGAGTCCCTCCCGTCTTTCTACATCTGTCCGCAGCCAATAGATATCATTCAGAGAAGTTGCGGTGTAAAAAAGAGTGTTGCGCAGGGTGAGAAGCAATGCAAACCTACAGCTGGCGAGAAGCTTTCGACCAACTGTTTGTACTTCAACCAATACCTTGCAACATCGTGTAGTCCAAGTAGTTGGTTCGGCACTCACCGTTCGTAGGTTTGCACGTCAAACTGCATGCCATACACACTGTGATGGTTCAGTTCACGTATCGACCGCCGATTTGACAGTCGATGCGTTGGCGTCAATAGCCAGAGAAGTAATGCTCACGTTGCCAGATGGGTGCCTATGGACCACGTGGTCCTATCGGAGGCATCCATGGCTCACGACTGTCCACATGCTTGCCACGGATTGCGCGTTTCTGCCGTCAATTTCAACAACAAATCCTTGGTTGTTTGCTCGTCCTACTCTCGACGAGTAAACGACTGAAGTTGCACGGCCGAAGACTCTCAAACAGTTCACAGACACATGTTGTGAAACATTCAAAGCCCTCCCACTACTCTGGACTTTCGTGAAAGTAGCGATGGATACACCCTCTCTCTCCCATTGGATCGAAGGATTATGGACCGATGAGAGAGAGATGAAATTGCCAGCATCTCCGCGTTGCCGTCGCCGACAGCAACGCGGAGCCAGACGTATCGCCAGAATCCTTGCGATAGCCTGTCACGAGAGTTTCTGGTGAGAGGTTCCCTGACTTTTAGGCTGGCTGTTGGAGTCAAGCGAGCCCTTCAGTCGAATTTCCTCCCCCCCCCCTCCCCCTCCCCCTCCCCCAATGCTTGCCTTGGGATTTGAGATTCCCGGTTTGAATCCATGAGGTGGATCTGGATTCGCGGATCCGAATCCGGAACCGGGTTCACGAATATGATTCAAGAATCCTAGGATTTGATGTGCACCCTTATGTGCTGGGCCTTTGCTCTCAAGAAGAAAAGTGATGTGTGTTCTACTCTTGAGTTATGGATTCCCTAGGTAGGGCTTGCTCGTGGTTGCCATCTTTGGGTCTTTTGTTGCAAATGTACGGGGGGTTCATGGGTCCCACTGCCAGCTTCCTCACATCACGCAAGGTGTGTATGGAGCCATCTGCCCCCTACACACCCCGGCAATGAAAAGAACGTGTTCCTCATGATCCTCTCTCCCGTCATGTCACCGACTTTGACCGCTGGTTTGGTCGTCGTGCAGACCCGTGCCTTACTCACGTTTGGGCCTATGTTGCTGCTGTCTGGCTCCCTGAGGACCTTTGGGATGACAAGCTCAGCCCCTGTGTATGTCTTTGCACATTCCTTGGTAAATATGCTATGTCTAAGGCTTAGCGCTTCTAGGACACTAACCGCTCCCGGGTCATTGAATCCTGGGATGCTCTCTTCTTCGAGGATGTCTTTCCTTGTGACTTATCCCATGTTGTTTCATCTTTGTCTCAGCCTTCATTCCATTAGCTTGGGGAGGATGGCTCTTTCCCAGCCTCCGGCCTCGCGAGGATCCCTCCTTGTAGGGATCCCTCCTACACGGCTCCAACATCTGGTCCTTCTTCCTCCCCTCCATCTTCATCTTTCCCTTTCACGGAAGATGATTACCCTGGTCTGTCCTCGATCTCACCAACCGTGTCTTCCTAAGAGTTGTTGTTGGCACCCTCTCTCTTTGCTTTTAATGGCTCTGCATCTATGCCCACTAGCACTCCAACACAGCCATCCTACCGGTGTCTCCACGCAGTCACGAACAAATTCTATTCCTGACTTACCATAGATGCCTGCACCACATACCTTAGTGTTTGTTGATGCCTCAGAGCCTAGTTTTTCAACTTCCCCCCTTGCATTAATGGCTCATCTTGTTAGTCTTCAGCCATACACACAGAGTGAGACTTTGCTCTTCTCCTCAACACTCTACCTCTCATGTCTCTCAGCCCCCTTTGTGTTGCACTCATCCCAGTGCATCATCCACTACTCCTGGCTCTTCCGCGAGACTTACTGGCGCTAGATGCACTCAGGCTCGCTGTTAACGTAGTCCATCCTTACTCTACTATGGGCTATGCACTCGTTGATCATGAGCTACACAACGCCCTCAAGGCCTCTATTGCCGGTTATGTCACAACTCATTTTATGGCAGGTGGGCTTCCCTCACAAGCTTTGGAGCCTACCACGGTCCAGTAGGCTTGTGAGGCAGCTGATGCTGACAACGCACTGGCAACAATTGGATCTGCATCAGAGATCTGCACATGCATGGACACGGCTGAGTGGTCACAGTAAACTGTACAAGTCAACAGGAACATCACAAATCACAACACTCCCCCATGACCCGATGGTACGCATGTCCATATGCGTCGAGCACTGAAATGAATTCAACTACGAGTGTAGAAACAGTCGTGATACAGACACAAACACACCTTGTACTCAACCATTATCAGGCAAGGGGCAAAGCCAAACAGATTAATTGGCCACCGGAAACTCCCCGTGTGCTAGTGCCTTTATTAAGAAATCAGTACGTTGCATGTCCGTACAGACCCATATGAGGGAGACCATGTGTCAATCCACCACATCACGTACAAAATAATGCTCATCTACAATGTGCTTTGTGCGAGCATGAAAAACACCAGAGTTCTTCACAATGGCAACAACACTCTGGTTGTTGTAGCAAAGCACAATGGTAAACACTGACTGAACCAACTCAAGGAATAGGCGATGCAGCCACACTGGCTCAGCAGCCACTACACCCAGAGCAACATACTCTGCCTCTGATGAGCTACGTGCAATGCAGCCTTGCTTCTCACTACTCATGGAAACAACAAGACCATTGAGTAGGAACACGATGCTGGTGTGCCTGTGTCCATCTGGACTCCGGGTCCAGTCGTTGTCGATGTAGCCATGAAGAACCACCGAACACTACCAGCGAAAGCGAAGTCCAATGTACAGTGTGGGGACCACGTACCGCACCACACGTACAGCCGCATGAAGGGCTTTAGCACGTGGAGCGTGCAAAAACTATGCAAAGAGGTTAACGGTAAAAGTGATGTCGGGGCGTGTGGTAGTGGCCAGGTACATATGAGATCCAAGGAGACGGAGGTACAATGTTACATCCACTGTCTCCCCTAGCTGTGTGGGATCGTCCACCTTTAGGGAATCTTGCCTGTCAGGTGTGAGAGGTGTGGAGGCCGTGGGCACTGCTCTAAGGAGGTCACTGAAGCTCCCCCCCACAACACGTGCGTATCGAGCCTGATGCAACAGAACTGTCCGGCGTCTTTGGTCTCACACGATCTCCATGCCAAGAAACATCGCTACAGGACCAAGATCTCTCATCCTATAGGAAGTTTGGAGGACCGTCTTGGCATCCTTCATAGCCTCCATGGAGGGAGACACTATTTGAAGGTTGTCCACATAGACCAAGATGGCAGTGAATTTCTCAGACGACCGTCGCATGAAGAGAGGGGGATTTGCCTCACTCTGTACATTTCTCGTACAATTCAGGGTGCCTCTAATCTCCTGGTTCCAGCACCAAGGAGACTACTTCAGTCCGTACAAGGACTTGTGCAAATGCCAGACCTTGTCACCGTCCTCAAAGCATGGTGGCGGGGTCTACGTAAATCTCTTGATCTAGAGAGCCATGGAGGAACGCATGGTTCACATCCATCTAGTGTAGTTCCCAGTTATGCTGAGCCACCACACTGAACAGAGCATGAGCTGAGATCATGCGGCTAACAAGGGCAAAGGTGTCAGTGTAATCGATGCCCTCAATCTAGGAATACCCCTTGACAACCAAGCGAGCCTTGTGGCGTTCCAGTGAGCCATCTGGCTTCTCTTTCTTGTAAAAGACTCACTTGACCTGAATAGCCT
Organism: Penium margaritaceum; assembly: GCA_023375785.1. Taxonomy (NCBI): domain Eukaryota; kingdom Viridiplantae; phylum Streptophyta; class Zygnematophyceae; order Desmidiales; family Peniaceae; genus Penium; species Penium margaritaceum. Next base: position 57,781 of record SZWC01013410.1, on the reverse strand, counting down.
TCCTCCTAAGTTGAAGGTCGACTAGCTCGTAAACTCCGTACTCTCGGATGGCACGAAACTCACCCTCGCAGGTAACATGCTAGGCGTCTGCATCCTTTCATGGGAGGTCTTCCCTCTATGTGCCCGGATCAAGCGCCAACGAGGGAGAGCTCTGAGTGGCGAGTGGACACACCTTAGAGTTGTGCCTAAGACCACAAGGTCAGCTCCTACATTACAAGCGATGAAAAACTTGCAAGTGACCAGATTGTGTCATACAGGGCACGCTGGATGTATCTCTGTGTGATTTGTGCACACACCTTGGCCTGGGGTCCTTGTGCAGGATCACCACTTGCAACGCTACAAGTGGAGCGTCTAGGTGCGGGACTTGACACTGGCTGGACTCTGGAGACCAATGGTCGAAGACGACCACCGGGCCCACGCGAGTAACCTGGGCTTGACGGGCTCACCTTAGGCGGAGAGACAGGCATGACCACATCTAGTGAGGACTGAGGCAAAGGTGCAGGTGATGTAGTGTGACTCAATGCTGGTAAAATGACAGGAGACACACAGTTGGGTGTAGCAGCAGGAGCAGATATAGGATCATGCACAGAGGCAGGAGTAGTGGAAGACATGGATACAGAATCATAGGTTCCTATGGGGTACAAGGGAAGAGGGGTAGAGACAGTCTGGACTGGAGAGGTCTCTGGGCCGACAGCTATGATTGCAAGGTCATCAAGAGCCGGAGACCGAGATGTGGATGGGGCTTGAACGGACACATCAACCGGATGAGAGGTGCTTTTAGGCCCACACTCCCCCATCCGTTGAGAATCCTCACACATGAGAACGTGCGTGACGGACATCAACATGTTAGAGGTCAGGTCATAGAGACTCAAAGAAGAGCGCATTGCGAGACTCAACAATGCGATGATGGGTAGGGTCCCAAAAACACCAGGCATTCAACCGCGGGGAGATGTCCACAAAGGCACACAAACGACCCCGCGGGGAGACCTTGGATCCCTGTTCGTCCACGGGGTACCACCCTGAAGCCACAGATCCCCGGACATGAGCAAGACGTGATCGGCACGGTGGCCAAAGCAGAACTCATATACTATGACGTGGTCCGGAAGAGGACTGTGCAGGAGACGGTTCCAGACCCACGTTATGTAAGCAAATCCTTCAAATGCGAAGGATTTAGGGAGACCACACTCAAACCGCATAGCACGAACCGCATTCTCCATGGTGCGGTTCCAGCACTCAAAGACACTATTCTGTAGAGGAGTAGCAGGAGCGGAGACCTGGTGCAAAACCATGTGTTCAGCAAAGAAATTGTCCATCTCACCAAGAAGCTCGCCATTGCGATCCGAGCGGAATGTATGCAGCATGTGGCAGGACTGACGCTCACCCATCACTAGCCAAAGGCGAACTACAAGACCGGCATTGCTCTTCTGGCGCAGGCTGTAGATCCACCGCATTCAAGTGAAATCATCAGTCAAGGTGAGAACGTATCAACCCTGATCGGAAAATGACTCTATAAGTAGAGGACTAAGAAGATACAAATGGAATAACTCGAGAAGGCAAAGAGCTCATGAATGGGAGTCAGGGTAGGTGCAACGATGCATCTTGCTCTGAGCGCAGAACACACAATCGGTCTTTGGTGGCTTCTCAAAAGAGGCTACGTCAAGACCGAGTGTGGGCTGTGTCCGAATGATTTTCAACACACTGTCGGAGCCCAAATGACATGGACGATGATGCAACAGTCGCTAGTTCTCAACAGAGAAAACACCAATAAAAAATACATGTGCGGGAGGAGAAGGGGAGCAAGGAGAAGAAGAAATCTAGGGGACACGATACATATCATCCACAACAGAGGAAAGAAGAACAATGGTATGAGTATCAACAACGGTCATAGTCGTGGAGTTGATAGTGTGCTTGACAACGAGTCCCATCAGTGTGTAGGCACACACAAAAAGCAAGCTGAGCTCAAGGTCAAGCACAAAAATCACCTCTAAAGTATGGAGGGGGCCAGAAAAACCATTGAAGCACACAACCCCAACACCCTAGACCGGCAACGACTGACCAGAGCTTGAGCGAATGGAGCGAACAAACAGAACAAGACCAAGGAAGACAAAGTCACTACGACTACAAGTCATGTGGTGAGTGGCACTATAACCGATGATCCAGGTGCCACCAAGATCACGATAGGAGAACGTCATTATGGAACAGGCAATGGATTACTTGGGCTCAGACGAGCGCTGAGTAACAGATGAGGAGGAACAACAAAGGACACAAGGGGAGACTCATGAATCCAATCGATACTGTCAGGCCCATCATCATGACCCGGCTGTGACTACACACTCACACCTCCCTAAAAACAAAGCGCCAGAAGGTGACGGAGTTCGGCGTTGGTGCAGTCACGTGGGTCCGGGTTGCCACTGCTTGCTGGTGGGAAAGCGGAATTGCTGCGGTCGTGGTCGCCGCGCGACCAGAGGCTGTGTTGCTGAACGTAGACCACTATGAGTGTGCAGCCTGAGATCTGTGAGTGATCCGCGCCCACTCAAGTGGCTGCTTGCACTCGGTGCAAGGATGAGCGCCTCCATAATTGTAGCAGTGGACAGTACGTCCACTGCTACCGCCCCGTAATTGTTGCTGGCCCAAACTGTGCCTCTTTTTTCCCTAATTCCCCTCTGCCACTGCTGCCAGACACTGCGTCTGAGTCGGGGTAATTGGGGTGGAAGGGGAAGAGGAGGATGTGTTAGAGGATGGAGGATCGGACTGCGAGAGGGGCGTTGGTGGCGACGCGATGACCACTACAGCAAGGGGCCTCTCTTGATGGACCACGGTTGCCTCATGTGCAGAAGTCACCTAGAGGAAAATCTTATGCACCCAAGGAAGAAGCTAAAGGGAGGTGGAGAAGGGCTCAAGCACGCCACCGTTGTATCCTGAGAAGATGTCTACGTGCTCAAGATGAACTCCAAGCATGAGTGTATGGAGCACACATAGTTGAATACCTCCTGAAGTCCCAAGGCGCGTGTAGATAGGCATGGCCCGCCGCCAATAATTGGCTGTGGGCTTGGCAGGTCCCTGACAAAGGAAGTGAAAGGCGTGAATGTGAGCTGCAAGGGTGGCGTGCGTCTCTGCAGGAAGCAAGGAATGTGTGATGTCCCAACCCCGACGTGGATCAGCATCCGCGCCTATGCCAGCCTCTCCAAGGAACGGACAAAATTCCACGACGAACTCGCGCGGCATGGCGTAATGGACAATGTAAACTTGTTGGATTGCACAACTGTCACCGTTTCTTGGGGACTTGAATTGCTGGCACTATTTAACTTTCCGACCCAAGAATTTGACGAAGGCAATTGGTGACGTCAGCAGAGGTTTGTTGACATCAGCACGGACCTGATGATGTTAGCAAGGAAAATGTTGACATCAGTATAGATTTTTTTTACAACACCTGCGGTTGTTGCTCCACTGCACAGGGGGCTATGTGGCAACTGCACAGAAGCTGCGAGGAAGCTCCACAGCAACTTTTGCTCGGCTACTATTGCTTCTGCGTCGACGGCTACAACAATAACCGCATAGCAGCTTGTGCAGCAGTGGCAGCAGTTGCACGCTTGTACTGTGCTGTAGCGAGACTGTTGCTGAGTGCTACTATTGCACCGCGCTACTACTGTACTGTTGCTCTACGACGCTGCTAGTACTGCTACTACTACTGAGCGCTGTTGCTTGTTGCGGCTGCTGGCAGCTCACTGCTCGCAGCACGCCACTTACCGCTCTCTGCACGCTGCTTGCTGCTTGCTGCTGCCCACTGCTGCCTGCTGTAGCTGCCACCTGTTGTTGTTGCTAGTGCCAATGGCAGCAGTTTTTGGTGGCTGCCGCCTGCTATAGGTGCCGCTTGTTGCTCTTGCTACTAGAAACTACTGTTGCTGCACTTTCACGTACTGAAGGCGGGTAACGTTGGCGGTAGTTGGATAACGTTGACAGGTCCCAATGAATTAGCTGCAATGGTGATGCCCACTGCTACTGCTCTGCTGTGTCTCTGCTGCACAGCTCGGTGAGAACTGTCTCACTACTCTGATACCATGAGAAGATGCGTGGAAGCTAAGTAGAAACACAACCACTGACTAGGCGTCAGTGCCAGGTCAGACGATGACGATAGTCACAGGCCGTACACACAACAACAAGAGTCGCGTTAGGAGACACAAGTCAAAGTGTCACGATGCTTCAATAGCATTTGCAGAGAGAGATGAAAAATGATAGGTCCATGGCATAAATACCTGCTGTGGTGCACAGCAGATGTCGCATGCGACAATGCAAGGTCTGTCCTTAAACCGGCCCAGAATCATTGTTGTGGCCGAACGTAGACATGACAGAACGCTATGCCATCTGAATCTAAACGTGCATAATCTCAAGCCCAATGCTATGACTGGTTACGTGTATGCATCCAGCATCAAACAGTGGATAAACAATGCAAAAACATGCAAATTGGGACACCGATAAACTCTTACCGGCTATAGAAGAACTGCAGAAGGTCCCAGACAGCATCCAGGATTCTATGGGAGTCGTCGGTGAGGTGCGAGCAGTTGGTCCACCACCAGAAAACGCACCCGAGCCACTTGGGTCTGCATCAGGGATATGCACGGGCATGGACACAGCCAAGTGGTCACGGTAAACTGTACAGGTCAATAGGAACGTCACAAATCACAACATCAGGATGGAACATAGTTGATCGATGGATGTGAATACTATACCGTGCTATTAGTTTGTGCCAAAAATGGCTAGTGAAGTAGTCATCTCTGTCATTGATGATGGTACATGGTACCCCATGTAGCCGTGCGGTGACGACGGTCATTTTCATAATGAAGTGCACCGTTTCATAAAATATATATGCCACCACAAGGATGTCATCATATCCTTCCAGATTGACAGGCAGCCCTACCAGAGATTCCATGCCAACGTCAACCCACGGCTTCATTGGGATGGGAAGTGATTCTACTGGTCTTGGTGGTCTCATACAACAGGAGTGTTTCCACTGATAGATCTCGCACAATTTGAAGGATGGTGTCACATCAGTTTGCATTTGATCTTACCACTAGTACTTTGTCAGCTTCGTAACTGTCTTGTCTTCGCCAAAACTTCTAACTACGCCTATGTCATGCAATTCTTCTAATAGCATCTGCCATAACTCCCCATTTGGTGGTACAAACAAATTGGCGAATCGATAAATGTTTCCAGTAGGGGCCGTTTAAGCATAACTTCATTTTTCTCGTACTTGCCAAACTCCTCGTATCCCTTTGTGAGCCGTCTTGTGAGGTATGGGTATCGATCGACAAAAAAATTGTAATCTCAGCCATTAACTCTGGATATTAACGTAGAGCATCTGCTGGATTTGTTCTCTAGACCGGTACTCGATGTTGAAATTGAGAAAAATCATCTATTGAGTCTATCGACGACTGCAATTTGGCTAAGTCTTGAGATGTTTTAGGGCATGGTGGTTGGTGTGGATGACACACCATAGGAATTCCGGAAAACACAGCCAAGTCTTGAATGCATGCACGACCACTAGGATCTCTTTTTCGTACACTAAACAGTTGAGTTTGGACTCGTGTAATTCTTTTGGCATGTATGCTAGCTGTCGTTCCCCATTGATGTTCTCTTACAGTAGAATGGATCCCATTGTTATAATGGATGTGTCTGTGGCCATAACATAGTTAGCTATTGGATCCACAAAAAACATGGCTAGAATTGAGGCCTAAGAATGTCTCAAATAGTTGAATGCTTCTTGTTCTTTGTCCCCTTAACTCCCCTCGGTGATTTTTTCAGTGAGACTAAAGAGAGGTGATGATACCCAAGCATATTCCTTTATGAATCGACGGTAGTAGTTAGAGAATCCCAAAAACACCTATATGCCCTGAAATTTGGTCGGAATTGGAAAATCATCGACCAACACCACTTTCTCTGCGTCCATGGTGATCCGTCATCCATCGATGACATGGCCCATAAACTCTATCAAATGGCGACTGAAGTTGAGAGATGTCCGTTGTGCTCCTTCAAGATGTGGGTGTATACTGTAGCGATTATTCATCTCACCCTTTAAAGTAATTTACCATATGTAGTCTTGATTCATCTTCGGGAACATTTTTTTTTTTCTAATTGGGCAAAAATCCTTCAAGTTGTAGCTTTGAATTTGTGTTTTTCATGCTCGCAAGTGGTCCATTTTGGACCTTACAATCGCATTTCCCGGTGTCGGTGCACGTCCGACACCGGAATTGACGCGATCGCGTGACCGCGTGGGATCACGCGATCACGTTTTTTGTCTTGCTCTCTCCTCGAGGGCCAAAAAGAACTCAGACAAACAATAAAGCATATCTGTTTTCAGAAGAAAACTATCCGGCATGGAGCTGAATAAATGAAGGTGAAGGGCCAAGTAGCGCAGATGCCCATGAAACGCAAAGTGTGACTCTCATCCGCACAGTAGTAGCAAAAACATACTCAAAAGCCCAGTTGAAAATCATGCTCGCTCGCGACATGCGTCGACGGGTGAGCATGAAAAAAAACTGCATGGGGATATCGCTGCCACACGAGAATTGCGAGGGAGCGATGACCCCATTTTGTTTTTTGACGCGCAACCCCCGCAGTTTGATCTAGGGTTTTATGTTTGGCGCGGGCTCTGCCCGTGCCAACAAAGGGGTCATCGCAATCAAGCAAAAACGCCCGTCTTTCGTTTTTGACATTGTTTTATACATGCCAACCTATTCTTTTAGCGGAAAAACCGCAGTCAAAGCCTACCCTTAATTACTTTTGGGGTTTTAGGGTTTTGTTTTTGCGCGGGCTCCTGCTGGGCCTCTTGGTAGCGGGGTCGAGCAGGTTTCCTTTCAACGGATGGGGAGTCTCAAATGCCCCTCAAACTCTAAACAAACCTCCCACTGCTAGTATCACAAACCCTTCAACAAAGGGGTTTGTGATACTAGCGGAGGGCGCCGCATGCCATGTGTTGTCCGCGCATGGCATGAGGCCTCGTCATATATTTTTGTCTGTTTTCTTTGTTACTGACTTGGCGGTAGCGGCCGCCGATGGGTAGTTAGGCTTTTCTGCCGGACGACGGGCGAATCAGTTTTAGATTTCTACTATTCAGGTGTCTCATATAGTAACCCATAAATGAATTTGCCATCCCCTAATAAATAATTGATATCAAAATCAAAGACAGCAGGGTACCAAGATGTCATTGAGGTACATGTCGACAGAGTCATCGAGGTACGGGCGGAAGATGTTCATCGCTACCATAAATGTGTCATGGGAAATTGTGATTTTGAATGGTAGAACTGTGAAACCCAAATGTTTGTATCTTGTGAGGAATGCCATCTTCTCGATTTCCTTGTCAGATACATGGATTTCATGATAGATGTTGCATAAGTTGATCTTAGTGGAAATCATTGCTCCACGGAATTTGTCAAAAACTTCATCCGCTTATGGAAGGGGCAGCATTTCTTGGTGGTGATGTCCTTCAATGTTTGGTAAGCCATGCACATCCACATTTCACTGATTTTATTCTCCACAAGACGTATAGGAATGGCATAGGGTGATGTGGATGGCCTGATGAACCCCTAACCAAGTATCTCGTTCATTTCTTTATCTTAGTTTGTTTAGCTCGTGGTGACTCATTCGGTAGGTTCCCTTGACCATTGGTCTGCTGCCTGGCATCAGGTCAATGTGATGATTAACGTCTTGCTATGAAGGTAGCTCTCGAGGTAGTTCATCCAAAAAGATCCCTCAAACTCTTTGATAAGAGATGCAAACTCCTCTGAAACGGCTACAAACTTGTCAGGTGGTGAGGCCAATGCCTTCCCGTCTGCTACCGCAATCTCCTCTATTTCCCATGTTCTCATGTGGACAAGCCACGCTTGTGCTCTGCACCAAAGGTAACACTTTGTCACATACAGCGATACCGGTTGCGTGTAATGTTTTGATGCCTGCTTTCTCCTCTGTTGCTTCTATAACTGTTTTTGCGATGTGGGTTTCCTTAACAGGGATAGGTGTCATTCCTTACCATTGATTCTATTGTAGATTGCTCTGCTACTCAAGAATAATTACAGGTGGTGTTGGTACATGAAATCTTGCCTGATGATGATTCTATGGGTACTCATTGGGCAAGTCTTCTAGACCCTTGCGTCATGCAAATCTCCGATTTGCACTCGAAGTGATTCAAAAACTCAAGAAATGTGTAGTTGTCCATGGATGGTTTTTCCTTAAAACACTCCCAGCTTGGTGTAGAAATATAACTTCTAACCATGTCGCTGCTTCTGTAGCTATGAGAAGATGCTCTTTCGAGTAGTTTCAGTACCGTTCTACGACCCCTTGACTTCACTCATAGAAGCATGGCCATTTGTTCATCCTTGTACTCCTTGTCAAAATTTGTGATCCCATGAACTCTTTTCTATGACGTTGTGAGCCATCTAGATGGGCGGTCGATCGGCACAAGAATTTCCAAATGTACAGGAGGTTTGTCATGCAATGTTTTCTTTGTGGTTTCTTAAGTCCTCATTTTTATTTGTGGATTCTTCCCCTTTTTGGCCTGTTGATGTCATTTTTAACATCCACATAAAACATGTCCCGGCTTCCAGTAATCCCAACACAGAAATTGATCATATTGATTGGTGGGGCCAATCTCCGTCGAGATGAGGTTTGTGTGGACTGTGATTTTTCTCTGCCATGTTGCAATTTGTGTATTTTGGGTTGCCGACCCTACGATTCCTGCATTCGAGCGCTAAAGTTGGTGTCCTCAATTTGATTAGTTTCTGGGACCATTCGCAAATGGTCATCCTGGATGCCAAATATGGCAATCACTCGGTGGATGTTGCGCTTGAGGCCATTGTTCTAGTGCAAACGGAGTTTGTCAGAAGCGATGTCACTACCAGACATGATTTCACGGAATTTCCACGTATAATGTGCCAGGCTAGACTATTAAAGCAAGTGTTAGAGCTTGTACATTATGCTAGACTTCTCACTCATCTTTCCAAAAGCTTGAGAGTATGGCACAAGCAAAGCCAGTCCAGCTATCCTGTGAGTCTGTGAATCCTACCACGTCGGGTTTCTCGGCTGGAGGAGTTGAACACATGTGATCAACAACGTGAAAGCGGTCGCGTGAGCTGTTGATTTGGCTCTGGCGGTCTCCTACTAACATTGGATAGTCTTTAGATCGGCTCACCAACCTATAGCCATGTTATGCAAAAGTGAGGCTACCAGGTCAACTTTTCTTTTATCGGTGTTGACCTGAGCAGCAGTGAAGTACACTCCAAACTTGTCAGCCATATTTAAACCATCAGTCCCTTGGAATTTGTTGGATCAAACTACTTAGGAGGTGCTGGTTGAATCCGGAGTTTACTCAAGAGTTAAATATTGCTCTTGGTGAGTACTGCTTCTCGTGGATACACATTATGTAGCTCCTCCATCACAACATTGAGATGTTGGAGTAGATGAGCATTGCGGCTCTTGAGTCCCAAAAATTTCTGGCATATCCCATTTTTTGTAAAGTTTGTTGTTCACCTGGAGAGTATCATTAGCAGTGTGCTACTGATCCCAATTCTTTGGAGTCTTGTCGACTACTGTTGCTCATAGCCAAATGCACTTGCTCTATTCACCTTCTTCATTGCGAGGTTTGGAAGTTTGTGGACAGTGCCTTGTATGGGGTCTTTGCCTTGTCGTTTCTGTGTCGGACCCCTCTTGTGCCACTACACTGTGATACCAAGTGCCATGTTGAACGGACTGTAGGTGGTTCACAGGGATGAGGATTTAAGCAGAAGACAATTTTAGAAATTGGGACAGTTTATACTTTATGACTAGCAATACGTATAATTAAATGATAGGTGTCGGATATGTCTAACACGTCTACACGATAGTGAGAATCAGGATCATATGTTAGGTTTTTGGTGCTCAAGTCGAGCGACGCATGCGACATCGCATCGTGAGTGGTTGTTTTGAGAATATCTGCTAAGAAGTCAGGGAGTTTCGAGAATATCCAGATGGAGTTTTATAAAATTCTGGCACCGTTGAGAAGTTAAATGCAAGATATCAAAATGCCAGTATGGTTTGTGCAACTTCTGTCGACCTTTACAGGAAGTGGTCGAATGTGCATATATGACCAATCACCTCAAATGTGAAACAGTGCATCAACATGTGTATTGGGAAGTGAACAAACTAGTGAACCTGGACAGTACGTAAAAACTCCTAAATATCATGTAGAGCCCAGTATAGATTTCATTTTACAGAAGGAATGTAAACATGGGATTTTCTGACATGCATTCATGTGGATGGTTTGTGAGAATTGTTTGCATACAAGAATACACTTTTTGATACACTGATCGACAAGTGTGTGAACTTGCAGTGATTAACCATAACTCAGTTTTGGCCCTCCCCCTTCATTGCAGCCAATACAAGTTGTCACCCAGTCTCTTTATGGCCTTTGACCAACTTGTCGACTAGCAACTCGGTGGCGGGCGGTTGGTCAGTGACTGGGCTTGACCCACCCATGTACAATCAAGCAAAAATTACTCAATCAACAAGAAAGAAGCCACAAAATCTCAAGGGTCAAGGCCTTTGAGCTCTCAAGATCACCCTCCCCTCCTCACTATCACGAGTGAGAAAAGACAATGGGAGATGGC
>SZWC01013410.1:18871-47053 GCA_023375785.1 Penium margaritaceum | reverse complement strand
AGAGAGAAAGAGAGAGAGAGAGAGAGAGAGAGAGAGAGAGAGAGAGAGTAAGAGAAAAAAATAGAGGGAGGGAGATATAGATAGAGAGAGAGAGGGGTGGGGAGAAAGGAGGAAGAGAGAGATAGGAATAGATGTAAAGAGAGGGAGAGGGATAGAGCGATATAGAGAGGGTGAGAGGGAGAGGAAGAGAGAGAGTGAGCGATATCATGACAAGGAGGAGGGGGACACACGAAAAGGAACCGGCTACCTCTTTGTGGTGAACGAACGAGGTGAAGGTCATCCATCTCCACCTTGTGTTCCCTCCAGACCCTTGATGATCCCCTATTTTAGGGAGTACAGATGGAGAGGAAGTATTAGGTGCAAAATTGTATAGTGTGCCTAAAAACAAATATTCTTAACCTCTCATCATGATTTTGTCAAACTAATAAGTGTTAAAAATTTGGTTTTGAATCCTAGAGAAGACCCAACAAGGCTGGGGTACTATCTCCCTTGTTCAAGACGTAAAATACGATGGACGTGTTAGTATGGAAGGGCCTGTAAAGAGTCGGACTTGTGTCTTCTACATAAGGCTAACAGTGAATATTGTCCTATAGTGGTATAGAGGGAGGAACCCTCAAGAGGGGCCTAGCTACATTCAATGAACTCCCACAATGATTACCCTATGAATAACAGATTTCAACATTAGATAATTGTACCACTGTCAAATTACTGTTCAACAACTTACGAAAACATCATAACAACGTTTTTCAAAACTTTTTTCAAATTGAATTTGTACTTGAAGGATTGAATTCAACAACTCGTCTTCTTTTTTTGTAAAGCCTACATGCAGCTGGCAAGTGGGGGATGATTGAGACATCGACAGATTGTAGTGCGGTTGGTGTCATGGGAATTGAACGGGGAACGCTGGCTCATGGGCCGTTGGATGGGATAGCTTGAGGATTGGAGATCCTCAATCATTGTGGTTTTGATCTAATTAACCAAGCAATCCATCAGGCTCTGCTAAATCATACCCTAGAGATAGGTATTGAGTCAGATGTGTGTATGTCATGGATAGGTTGCTCCTAGGAAAGGGGAGCATAATGCGCCTGGCGCCATGTGGCTTGAGTAGGGATTCCTAGCCTATGTGCGGTTTAATAGGGTGGCTTACGGGTCAACGACCCTCAAAAGTACATTTTCGACCTATTTAGCTAGAGATTTTGCTGAAATCATCACATTGATGCAATGCCTATTCTTTCAATACTGTTGAACTTTGGTAGGTCTTACTTGAAAATTCCTTTATCGATCCTCATGTCACGTCGTGCTGCACGGTTGATGTCCATTGTGGTGCTATGCAATGTGAAAAGCCTAACGGTGCATTTTACTGCCATCAATTTCAATGATGTGCATAATTTTGTTTCCACCAAACGGCCACGACCACAACATAGTGATTACCGTGATGGGTTGCATGATGACCGTGGGTTATCTTCCATTTGATTGTTAAAAGTAGAGTTGGTGGGAAGTCATAAGATCAACTACGTGCGCCAATTCTAATGTCAAGCATGTTACAAAGTGTAGGTTGAGCCCATTTAGTGGATATTGAGTGGGAACAATGAAAGGATCAACAGCTTCCTAGTGGCACATACGATGCCTCGTGACACGTACAATATTGTTTTCGAGGGCAGCAAAGGATGTCGACCTTTTGAATAGACACAAATAATTCTTTGATGGCTAACAATTGAAAAAGGCGTATGTCGAAACAAAGAAATGTCGCTTTGTGTTCATTGATTCTTTCTTTCCCAGCAACACTTGTATGATGAGCAAGAGTGATACCTGCAATGAGCCACTATTTTGTTAAAACATTTGATGGAACAATCATGTCATTGTAGCGAAATGGCAGACCGCCTAAGGAATGAGTTTTAGTCATTTTTAGATGGTGATCAACCCATCTGGATTGGTTGTCTAGAGGCCTCGTTGAATGTAAAAAAGAGGACCACAGAGAGAAAATACCTATGTGGATACTTGAGCAATGTTCACTAGACCAAGGATGTGCTAGTTGCACAAGGAAGGGTGATAACAACTTAATCACGCGCTCCTCACGGTTTCAAGTTTTTTTCTGCCCATTGCATCAAGCAAAAAAGCCAACCTGCAAGTGACCACATCGCTTGAGGCAACTTGTGCAAACCTCAATGAAACCAATGAGTATGCGAGAGCTTAGGAAACACACAATGACCAAGCCAGCTTGCAAGCGGACAATATCCACATGACAAAGGACATGCTCATGGGGGACTTCCAAGCATTGGAACCTAACAAGGGATTTAAGGAAGACAATGAGGACCTCGACCTGTGTCATCATTGCATGGAAGGATTCTCAAGAAAGGTCAGGAATTTGTTGAGATTGAATAAATGTAGTGATAGTTGTGACGTAGTTGATAGCAGCAAGAAGCCAATACGATTATGTTGTCACAAATCCTTGACAACACCATGCTGTACATGTGCAATCCAAATGTGGACGATGGAAATCTTGAAAAGCTGCTATAGTTCATACAAAACAACTGATGTTCCCAGTTGTTTACATGCAAAGTTGCTTTTAATTTGCTAGGCAATCAAGCCTTTTGGACACCTTATTGGTGGTGGGCATGTGTCCATGGACTCGGAAAGACTTTGGCAGTTGCTCATTGGCAGACGCAAGCCAGTATTCATGGCACCCAGTTTTTCTTTGTTCATGTGACTATTGCCATCAACATGTAAAACCCTATTTGTGAGTTTACATACCCCTCCTTTTGTCTCACTACAAAGCAAAACAAGTGGTGTTAGCAAGGCAGTAAAGGAGAGTTTTTGACTTTTTGAGAATTACTAGGACCTCGTCATTAGCCCTGTACCTGAAATCATTGATAACAAACAATACCCTTGATGTGGATAAAACCCACAGATATATTGGAGCCATATTTCTACCAGACAATGTCTATGGGGGAAAACCATAGGTAACGTGTCACATCAACGTTTTTAGCCCGAGATGAAGAATTCAAGTAACATTATTGCCTTCTCAAATATGTGCATGTGTTTGAAATGTGGTGGTGAAACTTGAAACACCAAAGATACGTTGTACACACTGACCAATATGACCTGAAATCACAGCCAGGTCTCAACCATCAACAAAGTTAATGGAAAGACTTCCTTGGGAAATGAGAAATCCATCTTGCATTACCTGACAAGGGGAGTCAGTTGTGCATTCTCAATCATCAACAAAGTGAATCAAATCAATGTTTTAAACACTAAGCAAGGCTCACAAGCATAGCTTCTAATCACAAGAAATAAATAAACTGAATGACTAAGACAAAAGCAGGTTCTAGCTTGATGGAACATCATGGTGATGATAACTTTGCTTGGGAGTTTGTTATGCCACCAAATTGGTCGGTATTATGTCCAAACCGACCAATATGACCTGAAATCCCGTCCAGGTCTCAACCATCAACAAAATTAATGGAAAGATTTCCTTCAGAAATGAAGAATCCATCTTGCATTGCCTGACAAGGACAGTCAGTCATACCTGCTCAGTCATCAACCAAGTAAATCACATCAACACTGTACACACTAAGCAAGGATAAAAAACATAGATTCTATTCACAAGAAACAAAGAAACTGAAAGACTAAAAAAAAAAACAGGTTCTAGCTTGATGGTACTTGATGGAGATGAATAATTACTTGGGAGTTTGTCATGACACCAAAAACGTCACACTACGATTCATATTGTCATGATCTAGGTTAGCATTGTAATGAAGAATTAAGATTAAATTGACACGGTGATATCATATGAAGGGTATCAACTTGTCCAATAACACAAGGATCAGAGGAACCAACAGTTGCTATTACACATCAAACCTTGGCAAAACATCATAGTCGGTTTCCTGAAGAAATTATTTGCAATTCTAGGGGGATTTTACACCATCCATGTGGTGGTTTATTGCTTCTCCAAGATGGAATTTCTTTTAGTGACCGTGACCTCGATCACTAGCGAAGGAACACCACCAATACTCCCCTACCATATAATGCTTTTACACACAATTTGCCACACTACCATAAGTATTTGCGAGGAAGGACTCACCAAATCCATGTACCAAACCACAAATTCATACTCACTGTGGCAGTGAAATTCATCTATCCTACTGATCTTATACTCGTTCATATTTGTTACATGTGTTTCATTGAAGAAAGTATTTCCTTGAAGAGTTTATTAGGTAAACCGTTAAATAATACATCTGGGGTACATAACTGAGTTTTCGATAAACATTTGGTACCTCCTTCTATCATTCTCTTGATAGTGGAATGAACCTATCTTTTAATTGCTAGGGAATCGTAAACCAGTTCATTTGTGATGCATTGTGCCTTACAAAAATTCCATACCACCTGTTTATGGCAGACTGACATGCTAGTCCTAGGTTGCAACCTTCGCACACTTTGGATGGAGGTGTCAGACTGCTCATGCAATAGCGCCTGCCACGTTTAGAATAGCGCAAAAGGCTCGATTGGCCTTTCAAGAAATGCTTGCAGACAGTGATGAACGAGTTTAAAATCTGAAATTTTCTTTCAAGGATTTCTTAGGCACTACCTGAAAAACCTGTGGGACAAAATCTGTGATTGAAGTTAAGGATCCTTCAATTAAAGATGAAGAAAGGAATGGATTGAAAGATCAGAACTGTATTGATGGGGTTCCGTTCTCCTCCTGATGGTCAAATCTGGTGGACCAATCAGATGCTCAATATATGTCCCAAATATTGTGTGAACCATATGGCTTGTGTTGGAGAGATGCTCCTCACCATGGCAGGAGTGACTCCAAAAAGGAACACCAAAAAAACAAGTCTCAGTGGCTTAGTGGTCAATAATATCCACCTCTAGAGGCAGGGGCCCAGGTTCAAGTTCCATAAGACGAATTTCTGCCCTGCCTCAAGAAAGGTGGACAATAGATACGAGGAAGCTAGCTCAACCTCTAAAATTCCTCCTTGAGTTCTAGAAGGCTCGGGTAAGGCCCAGGAAGGTGGCACACCTTCTAGAAGGGGTGACTTGTCCTACAAGGCATCTACAGGTGTCTTGGTCTTGTGGATACCTTCCCTCCTACTAGAAGCAAGCTGAGAAATATAGGAAGGGGCAGAAGCTTCTAGAGGAAGGAAGGGATGCCTTCCTAGGTGGGAGAAAAGAACAGCCTACCAGGGGCCACTCTAGAAGCCATAGAATCTGCTAGGAAGATTCAAATCTGGCATGCTTTGTTGTTCTGGAAAGCTTAGATCAGTGGCTACAAAATGCCACTGCTTTTGAGCCTTGATAACAGAGTTTATTCTCAGTCAACTGAGGCCAAAGCTATTACCTCACTCTCTCACTAGTTTTCTGCCATCCTTGGAACCAGTTGCCTCCATAGTTTTAGTCTCCCCAAAACAGTTGAGGGTGTGAACCAGCCACTGCTAGGGACCTTCCAGGGTGCACACTCACCCTTAGGCCAACAGCTTGGGCTGAGTGTGTTAGTTACTTGGAACAGATCTTGCATGTGAATTCATGAATCTTTTAGGCACTTGCAGAGTGTCACTCGACATTATCCACGGAAAACCACCGATGAATCAAATCATACTCTATAGTGTCAGAAGCATGCTAACCACTTGCATCCGAGATTATGATTTTGAAATTGTATAAGAGGAGATCCAACACAGGTTGGTGAAGACTTGGGAAACAACACACCAAGCAACAAGATGTCACCTCTTGTTTACCCATTTCAATGTTGGGTATTATGTCACACTTAAGACACACACACTTAGTATTAGAGGTTGTATTTGAATGATTGGATTGCACAAAGTTCAAGTCTACATGACCGGGGGAAATCTATGTCGAGGAAATCCTCTCCCATGTCTTTGTTAGGATTTTCTCGCAGGACAACATGGTGATCTAATGTATCTTCCACATAAGTCTATTCAATCGTCAGGAAGATCCTGATTTTGCAATCAAACGTGCATTGCAGTCGTAAATTGCTAGATAAATCACGTATTCCTCATTCATCACCCTGAGATATGTATGTATACGCTCCACAGTTTTGACAGTTGGTAGCAAAATACACTTGATTTCAACTACGAGGTCTCTAACTAACAAATTGTCTTGGCCATTTTATTCCGCCACCCTCTCCCCATTAATCACTCGTGCCTTTTCTAGGTAACATAAAAGGGATTATAACCTTCCTGAAATTCACAAATTCTCACACAAATCCCAAGAATCAATGTGTAGATATTGCGTCACAAGTGTCATAAAAAACTATAAGTTAAAACTTGTATCTATTATTGAACACGTGGTTCTACGCTTAGTTTACACATGTTATCATGTTACAGTGGTACCAAAAATTCATCCTACAAACAAAGTCACAAAGCTACTGCACAATTCTTCAGCACATATCATAAAACATGGACTCAAATCCCGTGAAATTGGCGGTGATCAAGAGCAAGTGTGGCTGGCAACAATAGTGACAACCGGCAAAGAATGTAAGAGTGGAGGGACAGCATTTTGCAATGCACAAGAAGAAAAATGCATCAATGATGGAAGAAATTACAACCTATTTTGACTTTAGAAGCTTGGCTGGAGGTCTTAAAAGTGTACTTCACAAAGCCTGATGAAAAGGTTTTAAAGACGCAGAGGCAGGCCGCATGGGCTCCTTCTTGGTGGAAAAATGTATCTATTGATACCCAGTTATGGATTTATGGGAATTCGCTACTTGTTTCCATTTTGGGGAACTACAAAGGAAGCATATTGCCGCACATAATGCGACATTGAGCCATGGATTATCACCAAACCCTTGCTTGAAGGGTTACTAGTACTTCATTTTCATGTTTGATCAGAGTTTGGGGCATGTTCAGGAGTCCCAAAATTTTGACAAGGGAAACTGCCACGCCCTCAATATGGGTCCTAATAGATGAGAAAAAAAAGAACAACAAAAACCCTGATAGAACTACGGGAAGGATATTTCATGGTTCGGATTATAGACTAGTGGATTTGATTGCTTGCTTTGACTCAAGATTCTCTGTTCATGATTCTTGCAACTATGTTTCCAAAGTTACTTTTGCAATGAAGGGACACCAAGTAATCAATAACAAAAAAAGAAAGCCATTGGTTGCGGGCTTTGCCGGCCATCAACATGGAAACCCCTAATCGCAATCAAGAACCCTCCAATTCATGGTTGGCAAGGCTATCAATCAGAAAATGTTATCGCTGACCAATGACGGGAGGTGTGCACCATGACCCTCATTTCCATAATCAATCCCTAATGGAGTCTGCGTTCAAGCATGGAAGTAGGGATGGCTGAATAAGTTATCTTTGTACATTGCGTGGAGGACTTACTGCTTTTGATATGGTGCCTGGTCAGATGGTTGGTTTTTGTGTGGTATCCGGGGATACCAGTCACAGTATGAGTTTAATGGGTATGCAACATGTTCTCTCCATATTCACTTAGGGATGGAAAAATTGTTTTTGGCTGCAAAATGAAGTTTCCGCATCAAAAGCTAAACGTGCTTCACCGGACACTCTTCGAATCTAATCAAGAGAGGAAAATGAATTGTGTAATCGCATAACACCCAAAAAATGTGCTTCATAATGATTTTTTTGGTTAAATGGGCACCAAAAGTAGAAATCATTGAGGCAACAAAACAAATGACCCTTTTGAAGATAGTATAATTTCAGCTACAATGTACATTTAATTGCATTTTACTCATCAGTATACAAGAAACTAATTGATTCCAGTAAGTGATAATGAATACACATTGTAATATGCTCCAAAGGGAAAAGTTGTGCATTAGCATGGTAAGAATCCAATGGCAACAAGATGTTGGAAGAGCCAATTGGACAACTCATGATCAATGTCTTGCATCTTGGGCATCAGGAGTACCACCTCTCAAGTGGATGTATCCAACGTGGTACATTCATGTCACTCCATTTGACCAATGTGATGAGTTTGCATTCTTAGATATGTACCCACTCTGGAAAGGTGTTTAAAAGTGTTACACTCTTTCTACAAGCTAGAATATGTAGGTCGGCATTCCAACATGGCATTTTGTTGACAAGCTCTTCAAGAGATAACTATTGACAGAAATACTGCCACAAAAAAGTGCAGTTTCCATCATGAAAATGGCCTAAATGTAATACAATACAGGATATCTTATGTTTCATTGTCTGGATAACTGGACACGGACTACCAGATCACCAAAAATGATGAAAAAATGACTAGAATATTTGGACCTAGTAATCTATTGGATGGGGATCACAAGCCAATACTTACAACCAATATAGCGGGCCATCAAAGCCGCAAAATGCAATTAACTTGGCAGGGGTTGATACCATGCAATATCAAAGTTCATGGTTCTACTTATCTTGTTGCAATGTGGGTAATGTTTCAAAGTATTTTCTTTGTCATCCCGTGTATGATGACAAGGGTGAAAGACAACAAAATCTGGGGAAACCTAGGGAGGTTAGGAAATGGCCACAGACAACGATGAACGATGAAATCCCTATCTAATTCAACAAGAATACACAAGACCAAATTTCCTTTAACAGATAAGATAGTCAAGGATGGGGATATCTTGGTTGATTGGATTAGGCATACAAGGTTGAACGATAGATGTGTTGTGAGTCAGTGTTGACCCCGGGTTTCAATGTGACCTCGTCACAGTGGTATCAGCACCACGGACCACATTGATGCTGCCATGATGTGGCGGTTGTCTTGTCCGACCTGCAACCAAAGCACTATCTGCACAAGCCACTATCACTATCCCTGACTGTTCTACTACGGACCAATCCAGGACATGGGTCAAGCACTCTTTTTTTTGTGGTGGCGTAGATAGCCTTAGTGGTGGTTTAATCCCCAACTGCACCATGACAGTGGAATCTTACATCTTGGATGCGCTTCTACGACCTAAGGCCCCACAAGATAGTTACCCACAAGAGTGAATTCTTGAGGGTCATGTGGGAATCCTCTCCACCAGAGAGTTGACCCACTAACGCTCTACTACTATGTGCATCTTCTCCACCGGTCGTAACCGTGTGAGAGGGGGGTTTAAGGGCTGTTGTGACACAGTCCTGGAAATACCCGTTCCCCCATGGGGTTAGGAGTGCTGAACCAGAGTTGTTTGAAAGACGGGCTTGGAGCCAGGTATGATGGGGATATTCACTTGTCAACATTGCATATGCATTGTCCGGTGGTTAGTTCTGTTATTATTTGTGATGTTTTCCTGGTGTTGCCTTTGTGATGAAGTTGGAAAATATTGATTTTTAATTGATCTGTGAAGCCTTCACAGATCAATTAAAGGGGTCAAGCTCTCGATGACAAGAAATTTTTGCATGCACGAGCGAAAAAAGAATGGACACATGGGTTAAGATATGAAACGGTTCAAAACAGTATCATTGTCCAAACATCAAGGTTTTGAAGGTGTTCTATTTACGGGATTTGATGTATAACATCATTCAAAATGTACATTGGATATTGTAACACACAATGTTTCACTATGAAACTGTGATCTCTGGAACGGGTTGCGATACATCGCCGTGCATGGCACATCCTTGTCGGATTCCATCTGTACACAAGCAACCAGGGTTTTCCCACAGTTATTCCCTATACAGTTTGTATGAAAATGACAAAGTGTCTGTTTCTTTCGTAAACACCACAAACCCACCACATATCTTGCAAACCATTAAGTCAAAGTCCAAGTTTTCTGACTCACTATTGTCGGCCTGACATCGACCTAGCAACGGTCGGACATTTGGGGAAGTCGATTTCACGCTTCAGACCTCGCACACCGACCAGCATGAGCGATAACATCCAGGCGAGGCTGACAGGTACAGCGACAAGGGAAACTCCACTCAACACCTAGCTTGCTGATTTTCTGATCAGAGGTGAAGGTTCCAACAGTCGACCTCGACATACACGTAGAAAATTATTGATCCCACAGATAGCCCGACCATATGAGAAAGAGCCAGATGTAGGCAGGTATCACATCGATGTACCAACGTGAACATCGACGTGCCACTGTTTGGGTGCCCAGGTCAACACTGTTGGGAGTGTAAATGAGGAGTTACAATAAAGGTAAAGAANTTGAAGGACACCACTTGGATGGTGCAACTTCAAGAGCTCACCAAAACTCAACTTCTACTTGGACAGGATGCTTTGGTGAGGCTTCACCCTATGCAGAGCTCATACAATTCTTAACAAGAAGAATGTTGAGATGCAGACGGGAGTACATTAACATGCTATGAACAATGTCCCTTCTCCCATAATTTGATGAATGTTTTGAGGAGATATGAGGAGCCACTGCTTTATACAAAATGACATACGAACTTGTAACGGGAGGGCCGGTTCGGCCCACCCACCTCGCAATTGCGAGGGGGTGGTTCACTACAGCCCCTCGCCATTGTAAGGGCTGGCCGGTGCCCAGCCACTCATTCGCCACCGGATGGTTAGATGGCCGACAGCCAGTCACATAACCGGCCAGCCACCCGCCGGCGAGCCACCAGCCGCCAATCAATTTGGTGGCTCGATCTGTAGCTAAGCGGGCACAAGGCCCTCTGGTGCAAGGCTCATGGCCTTATGTCCTTGCACTTGCTTGACCTCCTCATCAGCGAGAGCAAGCAAAGACAACGGATCAAGTGAGCAAGCAAGAGGGCAAGGTGTCTGAGAGAAGTCGGTGTGAAATCGTTGGATGTGCCTTGCACACGAAGATTTTTTACTGTCGCATCAGGAAAAAAATCAATTTTGTGTAGTATGAACTTTGAGCTTCAAACACGGCAAACTTGTGTGAGCTTATGAGTTCAGGATAATACCCCTTCTCATTTCAGACCCAAAACGAGGCGACGAGGTAAGAACGGAAATGGGCCTTGGGAGGCTCAAAATGTTTGAATTTCCCAAGGACTATGTGATGGTTGCACGTCTCGTCAGCATGGTACGTGCTGGTCCTTCCAAGACCAACAAGGACAAGGTGGTGATGGCTACACCACATGCCCTTGGCGTTCTCCAAGTTTTGGGAGCTGCTGCTGTGGGCACGGTGGCCGAAGTGATGGCAATTGTGTCGCCAAAGGCAACCCACACGAAACTCGGTGAAACTGAAAAGTGTGTGGAAGCCGAAAAAGTGCTCAGTGAGTACGTCAACATGTATGCAAGCAAATCATGGGCGACAGAAAACACGCTTGAGGAGGACGACACAAACATGGACTCCAAGAAAGAGCACGCCGTTGACGATGACGAAGGTGATCAGGACCGTGATTGGCGCCATCTTCATATGGCAAACCTAAACTGATTGCTTGAGATGGACAATGCATTTTCCCACTCTTACGATGCTTCCGATAGTAGCGATTCTACCAACAATAGCAAAGGTGTTGAAAACAGTTAGGTGGGAAGTTCTGGCAAGCATGAGCTCAAAGATACCACAGCAATGGAATTTCACTCCAATCGTCACAAGCTTGCTGAGTTGGCCGCTGAGGCGATGGGGTAACTCAAGATCAGCACTGACGATGGAGGCACGACACCACTTGTAGAAGTTGAGACGGACCCTCCTTTGTACGCTATGGTTGCGATGGGATAGATCTATGCCCACTTGAGTGTCTTTGCAAACGACACCTTCCTCTAAAAGGTGAGAATCCTCAATCATGTATGCAAACCATACTTGTCTTCAATGGTTAAAGGTGCATGGACAAAGCAAGGCCCATGAGGCTATTGATGAAGCTCTAGCGATATGAGAGTTGAGGTTCACATTCACCAACCTACTAGCCCACGCTGGACAAAGCATCACAGACCTCAATTGTGATCGCCAACAACAGCGTATGGCTGCTCATAAGGCAACCCGCCCATATGACGACCTTGACAAGGAATTGTAGGGCGTGACCCAGGTGCGGATCTAGTAGGGATTACAATGTGTGACAAGTGCTTATGCCACCGTTAGCGGCAGTGAGAACTTGCCTACTTTAAGGAAATTGGAGCCTTCAATGAACACGTCTTTCCTCCACTGTGTGGAGATCTTCAGGATGAGCATGAATCTGATTGACTGGCTAAATCACATAGAGCACATTCTACATGTCTACAAAGCTCCACTTGGTCAGTGGGGCGACTTTGCCACGACGCAAGTTGCAAAGAAGCTCTTCAAGTACATTTTTTGAGAGTAGGGTGTGTAAAAAACACACATTGAATGATAGCCCATGCCATGGAAGGATTTCTGTGCTATCATACACAAGACGTACACCCAATAAGAGGGGGCATAACATGCCTTCAACACGATCAAGGACTTCAAACAAGTGACTAGATCGCTCGGGGCTTACTTGAGCGAGGAAGCTGAAAGCTTCATCTAGGGTGATAGGACCCAGACCTTCAAATACCTAGAGTGCTTTTTTCCAAAGTCTTTGGGTTATGGTCTTGACAGTAAGAAGTTGAAGGACAAGATCACCATAATGGCACAGGGCCAGGTTAGGAAAAGCTAGAGGGCACTACGTGACTACATGAATGATGTGTATTTAGAGAACCCAAAACACTACTTAGATGTGTTCCCAAATGCACATGCATAACAAGGCTACACCATGCACATGGATGTTAAAGGGGTTGGAGAGACTGCCGGGAACTGGGACAATGTCAAGGACAAGCAGCTCGCAAATCCCTCACTCAAGAAGTCTAGTGGATACAAGACCCCCAACCACAAGAGTGGCCATGAAAATGTCAAGCTGCAGGCAGCACGTGAGCGTCAAAATACATGTTTTCTGTGAGGGAATCTGTCATAACTATACTCAGCCTGGCCACTTTACGACTTAGTGCCAAAATGCTGCCAATGGTGGTCAAGAGGCCTTTGTGTTGGCTGCAGCCGCAACATCTCGTGGAGATGGTGTTGAAGGAGGCCGCGGAGAGGAGTGAGGATAGGGTTGCAGCCCTAACAATGGGCTCAACTGTGGAAATAGACAAGGCCATGGTGCGGGGTTTCCTCACCCCCAAATGACATCAGTGAAGACAAATCAGGAGGTAAGATGGATCACGAGTGTGGGCTCATGTTTTTAGATGAGGATGTAAAGGATATTGAATTGTTTATGAGTTCAAAATTTCTTTGTTGTTTTCTTATCCCTCATTGAACCACACTCTGTACTTGCTGATCATCATTGCACACTAAACCTTGCATCTCTGGACAAGATGCACGATCAAACATGCATAGTGGTGGTGACACCAACCACCATGCATGAACTATGTGGTACCATGATTGAAACAAATGCTCCTAAATCAATGATTTTAATCACGTTTTCTCTACCTCTGGTCAATATCATTGATCCAGTCAAATTCAATGACATGAAGGTACGAGCCAAATTTACACATGGCCACAACTCATGGATGCGAGTGGGTGTATCATGGGAGTTATGGTGCCCGTTGTACCGATTCCATCCTTACCACAAGCTTATGTTGACATCATTGTGCCTTGTCACTCAAAAGAGTGGAGGCAACATGACGATGCACTTTAAAAGGAAACAAAGCTAGCACTCCCATGAATTTTCTTGCTGGCACTAGAGAGGATGACTCCTTTATAGCCTTGGCCTTACCTGAAAGGTGGGCTTGTAGTAAGAGCCATTAGATAGCACAAATTTTGTTGTTGAAAATTGTACGATACCTGCAAAGCAAAAGCTCACATTTAAGGATACACACAGAGCATCACGTTGAAGGTACTCAACCTTCTCAATCTGTTTAATGTGGTGCTAGGTGATCCCTTTCTTAAAAAAAAAACCCTCTAGTGTGCTTTGAATCAAAGAACTTGATCTTCAAAGGGGAAAACATTGCTTTACGTTGATTCCGAGTGCGGAAGTGTCAACAACCAGAATGAAAGTCCATGGCAACGTGTTTTGGATAAAGGTCAAGAAGCGTATTCGACAAGGTTGTTGATACTTCTTACTTCAGCTATAGAAATTGGAGGAGAATTTAAAGGAGATATCTACTTGCTCAGTTCACGGATGCATTACAAGACCCACCAGTTGGGCTTCTTCCACAATGACACATGGGCCACATGATTATGCTGTAGCCAGAGGCAACTCCTCTGTTTACACCCATGTATTGCCTTATTCTCGTAGAAAGGCGAGAGGCCAAGATCCAAGTCAAAGAGTACCTTGCAAAAGGATGGTTCAAGCCAAGAAGCTCATCGTTTGGTGTACATATCCTTTTTGTGGAAAAAAAGACAGTGGATTACGCATTTGTAAGTCTGTTTTTCCTTGGATTTTTCTCAAGGGTACCATCAAATCTGCATCTCAGAAGATGATGTGTACAAACCAACACTTTAGATGAACATGGGACATGATCTGTTCATGGATTGACATGTGGCCGAAGGCACCACATGAAAGCAAAACAGTGAAAAAAATTCATGTTGGACGGCATTCATTGAAAGTAACCATATAGGTTTAGGACATCCAACATGGATGTCACGCGAATGCTCTAGCCTACATGGGGGAGGCCGCTAGTCATGGTAACCGGAAATCTATAGCTTAGGTGAATTTAATGTGCACATATTCGTGTTTAGCTGGTGATTGAAATAATTAACTTTCTTTCAAAATGTTGACGTCTCACTCTTTGGCACTCTTGCTTGTTGGACATGAACCGGGATGGTTCATATTAAGTGGGGAGGAATGTAGCGGGAGGGCATGTTCAACCTTCCCACCTTGCAATAGAGAGGGGGTGATTTGTAACCACCACTCGCTATTGCGAGGGCTGGCCAGTGGCCAACCACTCGTTGGCTAGCTGGTGGACGGCCAGTTGGGTGGCCGGCGGCCCGTGAGGTGACGGGCCGGACACCCACCGGCGAGCCATCAGCCTTCGATCAAGCGGGTGGCTCGATCAGTGGCTGAGAGGCCATCAGAGCCTTGAGGGCAAGGCTTGTGTCCATGTGCCCTCACCCTTACTTGCCCTCCTCCCCAGTGAGGGTGAGCAAGGACAGGTGATTGATGGAGAGAGCGAGAGGGTGAGGCGTATGAGAGAAGTCAGAGCAAAAATGTTGGACATGCCATGCACAGAATGATTTCACGCCGTCACATTAAAAAAATGGGTTCTTTTAGCATGGAATTCAATTTCAAAACACAAGAAACTCACACAAACTCACAAGTTTGGGTTACTAACCCCCCTTGTTTTGGACCCTGAATGAGGAGGCGAGGTAAAAGTGGTCATGGACCTCCAAAAGACTCAAAGTGTTTGTCTCTTTACATGGGTCGTTGACGATGAGTACCCCAAAGAGAGATGCGGAGGGAAAACGTCCTCTAGAGAGCTTTGGAAGCCATTGTGTGAACTCCAACAATAACCTCTGTGTAGGTCGCGAAGACATGACCCATTACAAAAATGGTTATCCCCAATCCGTACCACTGAAGAGAAAAGAAAAAATGACAGTTTCCAGAGTTTGTTACGGGCATGTTCAGGTAATGATCACCACATTTGGAGTCACAAAGACCCTTTCAATATAAACATGAACATGAACGGTATCTTTCACCCATGTCTTGGAAAGTTTTCTGTCATACCTCTTCATATCCTCATCTACAATAGCCACCTAGAAGAGTACATAAAACATCTCTATAATGAATTTGATTTTTGCAAAGAGAGGATTTACTTTAAAAAACCTCAAAGCATGAATTTGGTTTTGGTGTGATCAAGTTATTGTACCATGTCATTGGAAAATACGGATCCACTAAAGTACTTCACATTTTAGGAGCTCTTTCCTACTTTATTTCTAGTTCCGTCTTGGGTGACTTCTTGCTTACCTTGCCTTGTTGGGCCACACCTGCTAGGTGATGTGCCCTCTGGCACACTGGTGTTGGGTGGGTTTGCCCTCAGACAGGCTGGCACCTTTCCCCATGCATCGTTGCACTTTGTGTGTTAGGTGCATGGAGCAAAATGTTTATCTGCCGATGAATATTGTGTTCTTTCATTAAGTGCACCGATAGTCGTGCCATTCCAACACGACATTGTCATCCCCTCAACTGGTCATCCAGCATATGCAATGCTTGCTATGGAGACTTCACAAGTCTTGCGTGGATGTTGAACATGTTTAATACTGTTTTAGTGTACCACTAAATTTGCACAACATGAGTGCATTGCTGGAACGCACCATGTTTCTAGCATGCCAATGCCTGACTTGGAAGGGGTCAAAGCTCGGTGCTACGTAAGCTCACTTCTCTTTCTATCTAATCAACATCTACTCATTTTGATTTCCTCCAAAATGCNCACAAAACCTGAGAGCCCACACTTTTGGGTCTCTCTCAACGTCCACCAGTCCTCACCGCGCTTCCTCTCTCACCCACCCCAATAACTAGGGCCCCATTCAATATGGCATCAAGCTTGTGAACAAGTATGTGGGCCTCGTCGCTTCCGCTTCCGCCGTCTCCAATGCTGCCAAATGATAATGACGAGGAAGATACACACAGGTTATGGTGGAAACAAGGATGGAGGAGGATGAGGTAAATGTGGAACACGAGGAGGTGAAGCTGGACACAAATCAAGGCAAGGAGCCAGGGGGAACCCGAGACAATGTCTCAGGCTTGGCATGACTCATTGTCTCGGGTCCAGACGGTGTAGCGTTCTGATTTGTTTGCTCAGAGTTACGGCCAAAACAGTGTTTTTGGGCCGGTTTTTGGACAGACCTTGCCGCGTGCGACACCTGTCGTGTGCCGCAGCAGGTGTTGATGCTGTGGACTTGTCATTTGCTATCTCTGTCTGCAATTATATTCATTTTGAGCTTCCTGATACTCTGTATGTGTCGCTACCTAGACCCTTGTAGTTTTGTCACTGACTTGTGACTGTTGTCACACGCTGACCTAGCGCTGACGCCTAATGTTGTGGCAAGTGGTTAGGAAGGTTCTAGGAAGTTTCTCATGGTATTAGAGCAAATGAGCCACAGCTTACTGTGCTGTGAAGCAGAGACGCAACAAAAGTGAGTGGTAGCAGCGGCAGCCACCCATAGAAGCAACAACAGATCCTCGAGGGACCCATCACGACTACTTTGCATCAAAGTGGTGGGGGTAGCAGAGTCAACGTCGGCAGCTGCAAGCAACACCGGCTGTAGCAGTAATAAGTGACGGGAAGCACCTGCGGCGGTAGCGGATACGGGCAGCACCAACTGCAGCAAAAGCACCAGGTGGCAGCAGCAACCGTGTCTGGCTACCAGTGTGTACACACACAAAAAGTGGACAAGCAGGTTGTAGGAGAAGCAACAGCTTGCGGCAGATGCGGTTGCGAGCAATGGCAGCACGCAGTAGCAGCATCAGCTTGAAGTAGCAGCGACGCACAGCAGCTGCAGCAGTAGCAGTAATGGCGATCACCTGCAGCGGTAGTTGCAGCAGGCAGCAGCAGCAAACAGCAGCATCAGCAGCGAGCGAAAGCAGCAACTAGTGGTTGCAAGCAGTAGTAGCAGGCGGCAGTGAGCAATTGCAATAGTAGCAGCAGTGGCAAGCAGCTGCAACATCAGTAGTGGCGTGCAGCATGCAGAGCGGCAGCAGCAGTAGCAGTAGTAGCGTTGGCGTGCAGCTACAGTGTGCAGCCGTAGCTACTCACGCGGGCTGCAACAATAGCAGCAACCCGTGCAACAGTGGCAGCCGCAGCAACAATAGCCACTGCTACTGCTTTCTTGTCCCGCCAAGTTGCATTCCAGCTTCGCGTTGCGAGCAAGCAGCGCGAAGCTGCTTGCTTGCAACGCGAGCAAGCACCTTTGCGCGGCGGCGAGCTGCTCGTCTTGCATGGCACGCACAGGCAGCACCATCAGACACGGCTGTGGGAGGAGTCTCAGGTGACGAGAACCCCTCGTCTCTTGGCCACGGGTTGGTCTGCCGAGTCCCCATAGCTCCTGGCAAGGTGTCAGACGAGGGGGGGATGGTTTTTCTGCTGACGACCGTGGTGATGCTTGGCATTGGTGATGCAACTGCTCTATAGCACAAGATGATTGAGGCGGATGACGCTACACAGCAGACTCAGCTAGCGGAGAGTTTGGCGGTGGGAGACGTTTGCCTTGATGGAGACTCTTTGTCAGAGGAGGATTGATCCGAGGCTGAGTCTGAGTCGAGGATGGAGATGGTGTTCGTTGATACCCCAGCGGATGACATGACGACGGCCGATGCGGGAGCTACGTCTGACGATGTGTGCGCTTCTGCGTTACCTGGTGTGGAGACAACTATCATGTTGCTTGGAGCAGCAATAGGAGCAGGTGATAGAGATGCTCACACTCGGCCCCCAACAGATGCCCAGGTGGTTCAGACAGATAGTACTGGGCAAGAGGAGCAGGTGATGGACCACTAGGATGAGGTAGAATTCCTCTATGAGGATCAGTCGTCCGTCGTGGAGTGGTTAGACGCAAGGTCGGAGGCAGACGTAGAGGCTCAGTGCACTGCCGTTATTGTAGTAGCCACGGCATGAGCAGGAGATGGCCCCTCGGTGAGAGCAGACATCCGCGTGTGCGACATGGGGGATGCAGAGCGAGCTGCGGACGTCCAACACCTCGTTGCCCTGACCGGTGTCGTTGACACCACGGCAGTTCCAGCCGAGTACACAGCTACTCTCGTTTGGGCTATAGTTCTTGTACCCGAGCACGTACGCTCCGCGGTCGATGAGAAGGAGGCAGTGGTGGCTCCAGTGGAGGCGCACGTGCATAATCTCATGGTCGAGCTATAGGAGGCCACCAGCTGTTATTACACCGTGGATGTTCCAACAAGACGGGCTGTCGAGGAGTGTGTGAAGGATGTACACAGGCGTCTCGAGGCAGCCGAGTGGTCTTTACAGGATGCACATCTGGGACAGGTGGACCTCCAGTAGCAGGTGGATGATGGGCTGCGCACTAGGGGTCATGAGGAGCACCACGGCACGGACCGCACCTTCGACGACCACGACGTCACTGTGGATGCACCTGTACCTACACATGCCGTCGGCTGGCCAGCAACTGACGGCTGAGCGACAGGTGTGTCATGAGTAGCAGGTGCCTTCGTAGTAGTCGTTCTTACAGCCCCAGATGACTTACATGGCGACTCATTGTCTTGTGCTCCCGCTCTACTAGCACCTTGTGACCCGGCGGTACTTGAGTCGACGACTGACGTAGAGGACGTCGACTTGTGCGACAAGCAGGCGTAGCTCTACTCCTTCCTACGGGATGAGACCGCGAGGCTCCAGGAGGCTCTGGCTTGTGCCGACGCACACAATATCGAGGTCCACCGTAAGGTTCATTCCGCGAATGGCCGTCTACATGCCGCAGATGCAGCCAGCCGGTCGGCTGCCGCGTCAGAGCTTGTGGAGCTCCACAAGCGCCTCGACGCTATAGAGGCCGCGATGCGATATGCAGCTCAGCAGTTGTAGGCCATACAGTAGGCGATTGTTTTGGAGGAGGCCCTTAGCATTGCACGAGTCACATCAGCAGATGACGACAACAGTGACGACTACGACAGCGACAACGCCGCTCCAGGGTGAGGCTCTGTGCAAGCACATCCCACCTGCATTGTCATCAACCTTGCTATTGCTGTGTAGGGGTATGTGGCCATGGGGGAGTCGTGCTCCCTCCTCACGGATTGTGTTAAGAGCAACCATCAGCTTTGCTTGTATTGTCAGCCTCTGCAGCAAAGGGGGAGTGTTGGTGTGTGGGCTTTGGCCTGACACCCTTTTGAGGACAGCGAGGTTACTTGGGGTATGGCACGATGCTATAGTCGAGGTTATGCTGGTAGAGACCCGCGCACCTGGTGAGTTCTACCGGTGTGACGTGGATGTCAGGATGAGATCCGCGTGGTGCGGTCCCGACGTTTGTCTGATCGTCTCTAGTGGTTCACGTCTACTGTTTTGGGCGAATATGAGACTGAGCGTGAGCTTTCTTGTCGCCTCACGCTATGTGAGCAAGAATTCAGAGAGAGTCAGTTTGCAAAGGGAATAACGTCATTTTGCGTTAGTTTTTGAACATGGACATGATCAAAACATTTATAGGGCTATTCATGAGCTTTCCAACGCACCAAACCGCGTGAAATTCGGCCAAGAGTAGCTCAAGTTATGCTTGACGAAGCGCAGGTCTCACCCACCACAGAAGCCTGATGTCGCCACTTGCAGTGGCGCCCTCATTCACGTGCGAAGCGCCTTTCCCAAGGCGCATGTCCCATTGCACATGGTGTGGGGGTCCCCTGCACTGTTTCCATGCACCCTACCCACTTTTGGGTCGTGTTTGGTGATGGGGTGTGACGAGGTTCGAAACCTGCCTGCGGACCTGCAGTCAGAATTTTGACTGTCCCCGAGTAACAAAACGTACTACTGAGTTTCGGACGTCGAGCCAGGATTTTGGCTAAGTCCCTCAGTAACAACCTGCACTACTGGATCCGGTGGATGATCCACCTGATCAGGCGGATCATCCACCGGACGCCTCGGCAGGCCTATCGGAGCATTTTCTCCACATGGTATTTTGTTACTCGGTCCGGTCGATTATCGACCGGATTTCGAGTCGCAGCCGGCTCCCAGAGCCGCTGCGCATACCCCAACTTTGGAAAGTCATATCTCCTTCGATACTTGTCCGATTCCAGCGAAACAACTTCCACTAGATTCAACAACTCGTCAAGTTTTAGGGGCAATCCTTCATTTTAGGATCCGAGCAAACATCAAGTCGCCAGATCCGCCGGAGCGGAGTTTCCATTTTCTGGTGGCTCGTCAGCCCCTCCCGGCGCCGCACTTGGGCATGCGGAGGGGCAATTTTTCAACAGTGGAGACCCATTGCCTCCATTTGTTATGCATGATCCATGCAAGGTTATGCTGGTCGAGACTCGCGCACCTGTTGAGTTCTACCGGTGTGACGTGGAGACCCATTGCTTACATGTGCTATGTATGATCCAGGCATGATGTGGTCGAGACCCGGACACCCGGAGACATTTTATGGGGTCACGAGGAGACCTTGTTTCTCTGTCTCTCTTGCATGATGTTTGACACCTAGGTGTGTGATTGACTTCGTGCATGGTCGAGACCCGCGCATTTGGTGGGATGCACCACTGTCATGAGGAGACCCTGTGCTGTGGTATGGTTGATCAGTGCTCGCTATGATTGGTTGCATGAGCCATCATCTCTTGCCTTTGCTCAGACATCGTTATGTTAACAGTTGTGATAGCCACAACTCTGGCACATCTCTGGCACAAATCTGGCACAACTCTGGCACACCTCTCAGAACTCTGGTACAACTCTGGCACAACTCCGGCACAACTCTGGCACAACTCTGGTACAACTCTGGCACAACTCTGGCACAATCAAGTCACATTTCTTGCACAACTCTGGGACAAATCTGGCACAACTCTTGCACAACTCTGGCACAACTCTGGCACAAATCTGGAACAACTCTGGCAAAACCCTGGCGCAACTCTGGCACAACTCTGGCACAACTCTGGCACAACTTTGGCACAAATCTAGCACAACTCTGGCACAATTCTGGCACATCTCTTCCAGAACTCTGGCACAACTTGGGCACAACTCTGTCACAACTCTGGCACAACTCTGGCACAACTCTAGCACAACTCTGGCACAATTCTGGCATATCTCTTCCAGAACTCTGGCACAACTTTGGCACAACTCTGGCAGAACTCTGGCACAACTCTGGCACAACCCTGGCACAACCCTGGGACAACTCTGGCACAACTCTGGCACAGCTCTGGCACAACTCTGGCACAACTCTAGCACAACTCTGGCACAATTCTGGCATATCTCTTCCAGAACTCTGGCACAACTTTGGCACAACTCTGGCAGAACTCTGGCACAACTCTGGCACAACCCTGGCACAACCCTGGGACAACTCTGGCACAACTCTGGCACAGCTCTGGCACAACTCTGGCACAACTCTAGCACAACTCTGGCACAATTCTGGCATATCTCTTCCAGAACTCTGGCACAACTTTGGCACAACTCTGGCAGAACTCTGGCACAACTCTGGCACAACCCTGGCACAACCCTGGGACAACTCTGGCACAACTCTGGCACAGCTCTGGCACAACTCTGGCACAACTCTAGCACAACTCTGGCACAATTCTGGCATATCTCTTCCAGAACTCTGGCACAACTTTGGCACAACTCTGGCAGAACTCTGGCACAACTCTGGCACAACCCTGGCACAACCCTGGGACAACTCTGGCACAACTCTGGCACAGCTCTGGCACAACTCTGGCACAACTCTAGCACAACTCTGGCACAATTCTGGCATATCTCTTCCAGAACTCTGGCACAACTTTGGCACAACTCTGGCAGAACTCTGGCACAACTCTGGCACAACCCTGGCACAACCCTGGGACAACTCTGGCACAACTCTGGCACAGCTCTGGCACAACTCTGGCACAACTCTAGCACAACTCTGGCACAATTCTGGCATATCTCTTCCAGAACTCTGGCACAACTTTGGCACAACTCTGGCAGAACTCTGGCACAACTCTGGCACAACCCTGGCACAACCCTGGGACAACTCTGGCACAACTCTGGCACAGCTCTGGCACAACTCTGGCACAACTCTAGCACAACTCTGGCACAATTCTGGCATATCTCTTCCAGAACTCTGGCACAACTTTGGCACAACTCTGGCAGAACTCTGGCACAACTCTGGCACAACCCTGGCACAACCCTGGGACAACTCTGGCACAACTCTGGCACAGCTCTGGCACAACTCTGGCACAACTCTAGCACAACTCTGGCACAATTCTGGCATATCTCTTCCAGAACTCTGGCACAACTTTGGCACAACTCTGGCAGAACTCTGGCACAACTCTGGCACAACCCTGGCACAACCCTGGGACAACTCTGGCACAACTCTGGCACAGCTCTGGCACAACTCTGGCACAACTCTAGCACAACTCTGGTACAACTCTGGCACAACTCCGGCACAACTCTGGCACAACTATGGCACACCACTTGCAAAACTCTTGCACAGCTTTGACACATCTCTCAGGGGGAGTGTGAGAAGATGCGTGGAAGTTTCCTAGCGACACAGCCGCTTACTTGGCGTCAGTGCCTGGTCAGACGGTGACGACAATCACAAGTCGTGCACACATTGGCAAGGGTCTGGCTAGGAGACACAAGGCAAAGTCTCAGAATGCTTCAATAGCATTTGCAAAGAGAAAAGACAAATGACAGGTCCATGGCACAAGTACCTGCCGCATCACATGGCGGGAGTCGCACGCGGCAGTGCAAGATCTGTCTTAAAACCGGCCCAAAACCACTGTTTTGACCGTAACTCTGCGCAGACATATCAGAACGCTACGACGTCTGAACCTAGATGTGCAGAATCAAAAGCCAGACACTACGACTGGTTGCATGCATGCATCTGGAATCAAGCGGTGGACACACAATACAAAAACATGCAAATGGGGCCCATGGCCAGTCCACTGATAAACTCCTATGTGTTGCAAAAAATTGCAGGAGGTCCTGGGTAGCGTCAGGAGCTCTGGAACGGTCGTCAGTCAGCTCGAGGATGGTAGTTCACCACCAGATAATGCACCGGTTCCTCCAGGGTCCGCATCAGGGATCTGCACGAGTTTGGACACTACCGAGTGGTCACAGTAAACTGTACAGGTCAACAAGAACGTCACAAATCAAAACACTCCCCCATGACCCGATGGTACGCATGTCCATACACGTGCAGCACTTAGATGAATACAAAAACAAGTCCAACGACAAATGTGACACGGAAACAGACACACCCAACACTCAACCACTCTGAGGTAAGGGGCGAAGTCCAACAGAACGAATGAACACCAGGAACATTCCACGTGCTAGTGCCTTCATCAAGAAATCAGCACGCTCCATGTCAGTGCCAACCCAAATGACGGAGATCACGTGTCGCTCCACAAGATCACGCATGAAGTGGTGCTCAACCGCAATGTCTTTCGTGCGAGCATGAAAGACACCAGAGTTCTTCGCAATGGCAAGAGCACTCTGGTTGTCGCAGCAAACCACAATGGCGGGTACTGACTGGCCAAGCTTATGGAACAGGCGCTACAGCCATACCGCCTCAGCAGCCCCTGCACCCACAGTAACACACTCTGCCTCCGATGAGCTATGTGCAATATAGCCCTACTTCCCGCTCCGCCAGGACACAACGGTCCCACCGAGCAAGAACACGTAACCGGTGCGACTGTGTTTATCTAGGCTCCAGGCCCAGTCACTGTTGGTGTAGCCGTCAAGGACCACCGACCACTACCAGCGAAAGCAGAGTCCGAGGTACGGTGTGGAGAGCACGTACTGCACCACTCGCACAGCCGCGTAAATGAATCTAGTGCATGGTGCCTACGAAAAGTGGGTAAAGTGGTTGACAGTAAATGCGATGTCAGGACGTGTGGTATTGGCCAGGTACATCAGAGATCCAATGAGACAAAGGTAGAGGGTCACATCCACTGTCTCTCCCAGATGTGTGGGACTGTCAACCTTCAGGGCATCCTGCCCGTCGGGTGTAAGAGGTGTGGAAGCCGTGGGCACTTCGTCGAGAAGGTCGCTGAAGGGCTCCCCCACAACACGTGCATGTAGGGCCTGATGTAGTAGTAGAGAGCGACGTCTGCGGTCTCGCACGAAAGAAGCCGCGTCAAGACCGAGGGTGGGCTGTGTACGAATGAGCTTCGACACAGTGTCGGAGCCTACATGACACAAGCGGCAATGAAGTAATCACTGGTGCCGAGGAGACAGAACACCAGTGACAAAAACACGAGTGGAATGGGGAAGAGGAGCAAGGTGCAGAAGTCCGAGAGACACAATACAAGTCATCTAGGACAAAGGCATGAAGGAGAACGCTGCGAGTGTGAAGAGCAGTCACAGTCTCAGACTATGCAGTGTGCTCCACAGAGAGTTCCATCAGTGTGCAAATACGTACAAAAAGCAAGCTGTGCTCAAGGTCAGGCACAAATATCACCTGAGAAAGATACAAGGGGGCCAGACGGACCATCGAAACGGACGACCCCAACACCCTGGACTGGCAAGGACTGACCACAGCCTGTGCGAACAGAACGAACGGATGTAGCAGGTCAAAGAACAACAAAATCACTACGACAACATGTCATGTGATGAGTGGCACCGGAGTTGATGATCCAAGTGCCACCAGGATCACGACTAGAGGAAGTCACTATACAACGAGCAACGGAACACTCGGCCTTAGACCGAAGCTGGGTAGCAGGTGGGGAGGAACAACGAAGGGCACAAATGTGAGACTCATGAATCCATTCCATACAGTCAGGCCCATCATCATCACATGCTGATTGTGTCCCCCCACACGAGTCATCCGGAGTCACAAAAACAGACGAACAGATAGTCTGTGAACCACCCGGCTGTGACAACACACTCGTACCTCCCTGAAAGCAAAGCGCTAGAAGGTGCCGGAGCTCGGCGATTGTGTGGTCACATGGGTCTGGATCGTCTCTAGTTGCCGGTGGTGAAGCGAGAACAACTGCGGTCGTGGTCGCCGTGCGCTCGGAGGATATGCTGCTTGACGTAGACCGTAGTACATGCGAAGCCTAGAGCCAAAGAGTAATCCGCGTCCAGTCGAGCGGCTCCTGGCACTCATTGTGGCGATGGGCGCCTCCACAATTGCAGGAGTGAATAGAGCGTCCACTGCTACTACCCGATGATGGCTGCTGTTGTGGCTACTGCTGGTCCAAGCCACGCCTCCGTCGCCCCTTCTTCCCCTGTGCTGCTGCCGCGACACCCTGTGTCTAAGCTGGTGAAATCGGGGCAGAAGGGGAGGAGGAGGACGAGACAGAGGATGGAGAAGAAGTCAATAGGACGGGCGTCAGTGGTGATGCAACGACTGCTGCAACAATGGAGGTCTCCTGATGGGCCACGGCTGCCTCATGGTCAGAAGTCATCTGGAGGAAAAGCTGGTGCGCTCAAGGAAGAAGCTGTAGTGAGGCTGAAAAAGGCTCGAGCACGGCATTGCTGTACCACGTGAAGATATCTGTGTACTCAAGGCAAACNACACTCGTACCTCCCTGAAAGCAAAGCGCTAGAAGGTGCCGGAGCTCGGCGATTGTGCGGTCACATGGGTCTGGATCGTCTCTAGTCGCCAGTGGTGAAGCGAGAACAACTGCGGTCGTGGTCGCCGTGCGCTCGGAGGATATGCTGCTTGACGTAGATCGTAGTGCATGCGCAGCCTAGAGCCCACGAGTAATCCGCGTCCAGTCGAGCGGCTCCTGGCACTCATTGTGGCGATGGGCGCCTCCACAATTGCAGGAGTGAATAGAGCGTCCACTGCTACTACCCGATGATGGCTGCTGTTGTGGCTACTGCTGGTCAAAGCCACGCCTCCGTCGCCCCTTCTTCCCCTGTGCTGCTGCCGCGACACCCTGTGTCTAAGCCGGTGAAATCGGGGCAGAAGGGGAGGAGGAGGACGAGACAGAGGATGGAGAAGAAGTCAATAGGACGGGCGTCAGTGGTGATGCAACGACTGCTGCAACAATGGAGGTCTCCTGATGGGCCACGGCTGCCTCATGGTCAGAAGTCATCTGGAGGAAAAGCTGGTGCGCTCAAGGAAGAAGCTGTAGTGAGGCTGAAAAAGGCTCGAGCACGGCATTGCTGTACCACGTGAAGATATCTGTGTACTCAAGGCAAACCCCGAGCATGATCGTGTGCAGCCTCCACAGCTATGTGCTTCCTGAGGTCCCAAGGTGCGTGTAAATGCGCATGGCGCATTGCCAGTAGTCGGCTGCAGGCTTGGCAGGCCCCTGGCAAAGGGAGTGGAAGGCACGGGTGTGCGCCGTGCGGGTGGCGTGCGTCTCTGCAGCATGTAGCGACAATGCTAGGTCCCAGCCCCCGCGTGGATTTGCGCCCGTGCCTGTGCCCGCTTTGCTAAGGAATGAGCGGAAGTCGACGACAGTCTCGCGCGACATGGTGTGGAGAAGTCCGCGCATCGCCCTAGCCACTGTGAGCACCTGAGCTCGGTCCGTAGTCTGATACGGACTGTGGTAGTAGGGCCACACGCCCTCTGAAGTGGCCGAGACCTAAAAGAGGATCTCCCAGCAGTCAAAGCCGTCCTTGCTGACGTACAGTGGGGGCGGCGTCTCGAAGTCCTTGGGTTGCCGCTACGTACGGAGAGCAACCACAGGCTGAGAAGGATGAGGGAAGGGAAAGATGCCGGGAAGAGGGAAGTTGCTGGGGTGGAG
This sequence comes from Penium margaritaceum, assembly GCA_023375785.1. Lineage (NCBI taxonomy): Eukaryota > Viridiplantae > Streptophyta > Zygnematophyceae > Desmidiales > Peniaceae > Penium > Penium margaritaceum. The sequence continues at coordinate 19,951 of SZWC01013410.1, read as the reverse complement.
ATCAGGCAACGATCCAAACTACGGTAAGCGAGACGTTTGTTGAGGCCGAGAGCTCGTCAGTAGCCAGCGGATACGATCCTGAAGCACACAAACCTCGCACTCTTGGGTGTCGCCCACCATGCCTGGCATGTCTCGATCCATATCCCGAGGGTCAAGAGGTGGCAGGTCGGCTCCTGCTCTGTCTCCGATGCTGGAGGTGATTGCTGTGTAGAGGGTGCGACCCCGGCTGCTCTCTCAGGAATCTGTCGTGGACTCGTGGAATGTCCTTGAAGAAGCTCGGTAAGAGTACAGATGGCGTCAGTCTGCTCCCACTGTAAGCGGCGCATCTCGTCCCGCTCGCTTCGTACCTCGTCAATGGCCTGCGAATGTGGACTCATGACCCCTCAAGAGGAAGAATAAGGATCTAGTACCCTCTTTCCCTTCTCGTCGGGCGGAGCCATGGTGCCGCTCATCATGGGCGGAGACGTCGACAAGACCTGATGATGTCAGTAAGTTAAAAAAACTAACGTCAGCTCGCCCTCCACTTTTCCTTATTTTCAACCCTCGCGACTACTGCGGGAGCTGGCGGCCGCTCTGTAGCAGCCGCGTCAGAGCTGTGCACAAGCTGCGCAGCAACTTCCGCTCGTCTGCTGTTGTTGCTACGTCGCCAGTTGTAGTAATAGCCGCGTGACTACGTGCGGAACGACCACCTGGCCGCTGCACGCACAGCTGTGGCAGCAGCCGCGTGCTGCTCTTGCTACTGTGTGCTGCGGCTGCTACAGCTGCCACGCGATGCTGCCGCAGCTGCTGCTGCTACGCCGCTGCTGTTGCTACGTTGCTACTGCAAGAGCTCCTACTTCCGTTGCTGCTACAGCTGCTGCTGCGCTATTGCTATGCTGCTGCCACCACATACTGCTGGTGTGGTGATGCCGCTGTACGCTGCTGCCATTGCTGCTGTGCTACTACTATGCTGCACTGCTTCTACTGCTGCTCAATGCCGCTAGCGTCTGTAGCTTCACGTGGTGATGGTGAGCCACTTCGACACCGGTCTACTATTGTCGACGGGTCCTTGTGGATTTGCTGCAGCTGTGGCTCTCACCG